>JAOSBN010025532.1:0-16870 GCA_027563595.1 Erythroxylum suave | reverse complement strand
TATAAGACACGACCTGTTCACTTGCGATTTTTGAGCATAAAATAAGTAGATAGGTTTTACCATCAACAAGGTTTTGGGAACAATTAAACAACTAGTTCTTTCTTTGCTTATATTCACTTATGGATTAAATTTTGTATTATTGGGAAAGATAATCATACCTAGCTGAACTAATTGAAGAAAAATAAGGGTAAAGTAGTGAAAACCAAGCTGAAAGTTGATTTCTTGCATTTATAGGAAACATTTTTTATTATGTTCAGCTCAATACCTTCCTATGCGTTTGTTAAATTAATATTTGTTTAATAACATAGACTTATAATTCTATAAGAAAACTACACTGAATTTTACATCATGGAATAAAGATTGGGAATTGGTTGAACTAAAATTCTCTCATATGATAAAAAGGCTATAATTCATAAACATATCATTTTATTAACTAATTATGTTAGGTTAGTTAGTTGTCCAAATTTCAATTTGGAAACACTTTAAGTTAATTATATAAGCCGAAACATGAATCTGTCCAATTTTAAATCATTATAGGATTACTTCTTATTCTACCTATAATTTGATTTATCATTATCATTATTTATGCTTTAAACTATCTAATTAAATTAGATTGAGTTTAGAAATAACTTAGAAACTAAAATTCCTATTTCATTATACTATTCAATATAAAAGATGCAAATTTTCAATTTTCTTATTCTCTTTTTATTCTAAATTTGAAGTTTATGCTTATATCATAACTAAATTTACTAGCATTTGAATGATGCATTAATAATTTAAGTGTTTGGTTAAATTAGATCATGGTTGCATCTCCTAAAATTAAGATCTTGTCTCCTACTGAAACTGTATCTTTCAATGACGTGCCTAAAGTAGAGGAGGAGGCTTGAGTTTAGGCTAAAATTAATGTGCACCCTGTGACTTATATGGGAAGTAGTTCCACTGCCTATTCTCTCTATAACTCAGGTTCAAATGATCTCTCCAACCTAGTTTATAGGTTTGGGAATATGGATTGAATTGATAGAAAATTTTTCCTCCAACTATGTTAACATACTCTATTTCCCTCTTGCAAATCCTATCCAATATTTTACATTGGCACATATTCTAAGAAGCTTTTGCCTGTGCTTCCCCTACAATAATATGTCTAACAAAAGAAAATAGTTTATATAAATGATGTCTTATAGATGAATTATTTACATCATTTACCTTACAAACATCTTTGCAAATTCAAATTGTTAAATGTTTGCCACCATATGCTCAATTAATGTTCTTGCCACCTCAGGAGCCTTCTCACCCAAAGCTTCACCATTTGTTGCATCCACTATTCCTATCCATAGGCAATAATCCTTGGTATAAGTGTTGGAAAAGGATTTGCTCCGTGATATTGTGATAAGGGTTGCTGGCACATAACTTCTTGAAGCATTCCCAATATTCATATAGGAACTCTCCGTGATATTACCCCTGGAGTTTTCATACTAAGACAAATCACATTAAGCTCCTTGAGATGTTAATGAGCATCCTCACCTATAAGACTATTAAGTTAGGAAAAAGATGTATCAAACCAGACTTAAGCTTAAAAGTAATATGTTCAGCAAAATTTAGGAAAGTATTGCATAAGGGTCTTTAAGTCAAATTTGAGGTAGTTAACTCTCTTAGAATTCTTGGATTAACCATAGCTTCTTCCAAATTGATTTTTTGCTCTATTCCTGGAGTTTTTTTATTCTCCTTTTGCAACCTTCGGAGTGTCATTTTGATCTCAAGATTTAATTGTATAGGGTCTTTATAGGGAGATCTCATTACTATTATATATAAACACTAACAAGCATAATAGGATTAAGCAATAAATATAAAAACTAGTTATAAACAAATATATATGAAAAAAACCAATTAATATCAAACACCAAAAACTAAATCACTTTAATCCCTAGTATTAGTGCTAAAATTCATGATGTGCGTCGAACACACTAAAAAATAAAACTTAACTATACATAACTAAATTTGTAATAGTGGTGAGAAATGATCGTAGCTAGAATAAATTCTCTAAATTTATTATGACTATTTCATTACAAAGTAGGAAAATAAATTAATCTAAGCAACAACCACATAAGCTTTGGGTCATTTAACACATGTTAAATTATCCTTAATGATGCACAACCATTAGTTTATCACGCATAAATCAAAGTTACAATGATTATGTATTGCAATTTAGATTCTGGCAATGAATTCATAGATGAATAATCTAATAGGCCTATTAAATCGTTCATACATAAATCCAAAAGATAAAATATAAAATAACATATTCAATCTTAAAAAAGATTTAATACTAGCATAATCAATGACCAAACATGTTCGTCGGCCTTGATATCCTCTTTGAACTAGAAAGATGAAGTATAGCTCCTCATAGCTCACAAAAAGGAAGAGAATATGATTCCTTTTGAGTCTCTATTTTTTGGCCTCCTAAATGCCCTTTTATAGGGTAAAATTAGGGTTCCACAGTTTTGCGCAGTCAACTACATGAAAGTATAAGTGATCGTATATATTAGTTTGGAAAAAATTTCAAAGTTACATGGTCTAAAGAGAGATACACAATCAATTTACACACATGGCCATATAAGTCCCCTCACGGGTGTTTAAGTGTCAGAGTTGCTTGAAACAATGTTTTCAAGTTTGCACACATTTTCAATAAGTTACATGTTCCCATACATGATAGTTTAAGTCACAGTAACTCTAATTCTTCCATTCTTCATCTCTTCTTTGCCTAAATTATGTCCTTCTTGCTCTACGAAGGCAATAAGATTGCACATTGATAGAACAACGTAAAGGATGTTGATTTAACTCATTTTGGTTCTTGTTCATCAACCTATACCTAAATCAAAAATATGATAAGTGCGACATAACATTAATCACTAAGCAATAGGGAATAAATATATCAACAGCCAAGAACTTATTAGATCCATACTTAAACAAGCACTAAAAGCAGTTACATAAGTAAGCTGAAGTATTCATAATTCGGCACTATTTGTGTGACTTGATCTTAATTATTCCATTTCTTTAATTTTATTTTTCATGTAAACATATTAACATTTAATTGCATCTATATGACAATTTAAATTTTAGTTTAAGCTAGAATTGCATTCTAATGGATGATTTAATAGTAACTGCAAAACTGTTTTTCCAGAAAATTTTGAATTAGTGAAAGCAACTTACTTTGCTTTATTAGATCATTTAAATTTGCAAAACCACATGAATTATGCTTGAATTGATGTTGGGAGACAATATAAAGAAAATAGGCCACTGGTGAGATTTGAAAATAAGTCTTCTAAGTTGAAATTTCAAATATTCCTAATCTTATTACATAACTAAAGTTCCAATGTGACTTGTACTTTAGAATATCACGTCTTATATGTTGAAGTAAATAAATTTCCAACTTTTGAATACTAGTTTTTTAGTTCCAAAGAATGTGATGCAAGCTGATTTTCTTAAGTTTTAATGCTACATAGTAAGTATTTTGGCTAAGAGGACAGGATGAATTAGTGCATCATTCACTTTTCTTCACTTAGGATAAAATTTCTTTCATATAGTAGAATTGTTAGGAAATCCACATATTAAGCTTAAGGATCAAATAAGAAATTAAATTGAGACGAAATTCAGCTGAAGATTTTGGTTTATAGACTTGAATTTAATGTTAATGAGATATCTATTCTTTTTATGCATCTCTTGTACTTATTTTATGATGATTCTTACTTGTTTAAAGGCCGATATTAAAGAGTATTATTGGAATCTTGATACTCCTTTCAATTGAAGATATTATATTTGAGTGAACTTATCATTAAATAAACTTATTTAGCAAACAAACTTTCCTCGTGATCAACCCTTATTTACTGTATACTAATTTGGTTAATAACTTTAGTGATTAAATAACGTTTTAATCTACATATGTCAAATTACACGGATCAAATTTTAGCATCATTGTTGGGAAAAGTTTTATTTCATAGTATATTCTTAAATGATAATTGATCATTATTTAGTATTTAAAAATTGGTGAAGAAAGAAGAAATAAGTGAATTGTATGAAATTAAGAGTCAAAAAAGTGACTATAGTGAAACCTGATTAAGATAAGAAAAGTGTATACAAAGAGCACCCTCAACCTATTAAGCTTAAAGGATCTTCAGTTTCTTTGTTTCATTTGCATTTGGATAAAAAGATGGAAATGGCCATAGGTACTTTGAAGCAACTTTTGGAACTAAACCTAGAAGACTAACCTATGTGTACTGTCTTCCCAACCTTGAAAGAGCCTTGAAGTTTAACTCAAGTTTCTTAAGTTCATTGCCTAAATTTTCTGGTTGTGTAAGTAAAGAGCCTAACATGCATTTAAAATAATTCCTAGCTGTTTGTTCTACTATGAGGCCTAAGGGAATTAAGGAAGAACAAGTGAAGCTTTTCCGTTTTCATTGCATGATTTTGCTAAACCATTTTCATTGGATGATTTTGCTAAATATTGTTATATTATTTACCACCTAGTTACATTACTATATAGGCTAAATTGTATAAATATTTACTTGAAAAATATTTCCTTACTAGTAAAATGGGGTCTATTAAGAATGAAATGTATGGAACTAGACAAAACACAAATAAGTTAACAATAAGAATCTTGGGAAAGAATTTAAAGACTATGTGTTAGTTTCCCCAATTACCATATTAGTGACCAATTGTTGATACAATACTTTTATAAGGACTTTTGCCATATGATAGGAGCATGATAAATGTAGCCAATGGTGGGGTGTTAGTAAATAGGACTCCTGAACAAGCTAGACAGTCAATTTATAAAATGACTAAAAACTTATAACAATTTGTAACATAAAATAAAGTTATCTAATCGAGGAGAGTAAGCAAACTTGATGTGCATGTTATTCGAGATCAACTTAAAGAAAATTCTCAACAAGTTGCTCATTTAACTACTATTGTTTCTAAATTCATTGCAAGTGGTATCTCACAAGCTCATGGTCATTGAATTTGCTTCGATTTTACTCATGCTACTGATGTATGTCCTTTTTTGTAAGTTTCAGATGTGAATATTGTTCGTAGTTATTCTAAACAACCACATAGGAAATACAATCCTTTTTCAAATATGCATAATGATGGGCAAAAGGACCATTCAAACCTTAGATATAGACCTAGGATAAACCCACCTACCTTTTACTACTAATTCGAATAATTCAAAACCTTATTTTATACCCTACCTACCTCAAAATCAACCCTTTGGTCCTTCACTAAAATACATAGTGAAACAACTAGCTAATCAAATTGGGAAAGTACACACTTAGGGATAAAATATCGAAAGAAAATAGATGCACACTTACAACATCTAGAAACTTAAATAGGACAGATTTCCACTAAATTAAGCAATGTAGAAACCTAGCTATCTAAGAAACTTTCGACTTAACCCATCTTAAGCTCGAAAGAAAATGCCATTGCAATATTGCTTAAGAGTGGGAAGGAACTAGTAGAATCTAAAGGTAGAAAAAGGAAAAGTCATGAGGTAAAGGAATAGTTAAAAGTGAATACTAGGATTGAAAAAGACAGTGAGAAAGAAAAAATAGAGACATTAAAAGTTGATGTTACTAATGATTCATTAATGGATAAATTTAAAGTATTCCTTCTTTTCTTTTCAAGTTAGCAAAATTTAAAAAAAAAAAGGTAGCACATCAAAAGATTTTTGAAACTTTAGAAAGGTTGAGGTCAATATTCCTCTCTTGGATGCCAACAAACAAGTCCCATAATATTCGAAGTTCGTAAATGAACTATGCACCAACAAGAGGCACTTTAAGTAAAGTATAGAGGAGATTGTGTTAGTTGTGATTAAAAAGAAGATGCCTCTAAAATGAAAGGACCCCAGTATGTTCACCATCCTTTGTAAGATAGTAAATACTCATCTTGAAAGATATATGCTAGATTTCAGAGCTTACACAAATTTTTTGTCAAGCTATATTCATGGTTCTCTTAATCGAAGACCCAATTCAACTTGTTGATAAGTCAAATATATATATTGATGGTGTACTTAAAAATGTTTTGGTGTAGGTTAATAACTTATTCTTCTATAAAGTTGTTTTGTGTTGTAAATATGGGATAAATTTTTTATTCATCCAAAGAGGTGCCTTTTCTATTAAGAAGACCCTTTCATAAAATATCAAGAAAGAAGATAGAAGTTTACAAAGGTGACTTAACCATGTAATTTGACGGAGAGGTTATTAGGTTTAATATTTATAAAGCTATGTGATACCCTAGTGATATCAATTTTTTATGCTTTATTGACACTATAGATATTACTAATGATATTGTACAAATATTTGTTTAGTCTACTATGATTGCAGGTGACTATGCTAAACATTTAAAGGGAATGAATGGTATTGAAAAAGTTACATTGATAAATGGTTCCCTGATGAAGAATCAATCAGTGCTTTTTGTTCCATTATCTTTTACTGGCTTTTAAATTGGTACCATTTATTATTCAAGTACCTAAATTATAATTGAAACCCTTCCCTTTAATCTCAATTATGTTTTTCTAGGTGATGATGACACTTTATTTGTTATTATTTCAAGTGCTTTAACACCATCATAAGAATAGAGACTTTTGTAAATACTTAAGGACTATAAAGAGGTTATAGGCTAGACCACAACTGATATAAAAGAAATTACCCTAACTTGTGTATGTATAGGATCCTTCTAGAAGAAAACATTAAACATATTAGATAAGCTCAACATAAGTTAAACCTTCCCATAATGGAAGTTGTAAAAAAAGAACCAAAGTGGTTATATGCAAGCATAATATAACCATTTCTAACTCTAAATGGGTCAATCCTAGACATATAGTACTAAAGAAGCAAGCATAATTGTAGTAGAAAATAACAAAGGTGGACTTGTTCCTACATTTATGTACCTTTTAAAAATCAGATATTATTGTGGCTCCATCCTTATATTCCGACTCCAAATTAGCTTACGCTAGTGATATGAACCTACTCCATTAATTAGTATTTTTTACTTCCACAACTTTCCATGCTATAGGATACATGCCTCTATCTCCATCCCTTTTAATGGTATTGATTATTTTCCCTCAGAATTCAATCTTTAAGAAACAACCATCCTAAGTATGGGTCTCAACTGTCTTCGTCACTTTTTATAGCTCTAAAGCAAATATATAACCTCTTAAATTACAACAATAAGATTTTTTATTCATTGACAATTACAGTTCCATTTTGAACCAAGATCACCAAGTTTTAACTTATTAATACTATCTCATAGTTTTAAATATTTACAAGCATAGTTTAATGCTCTCTACTTCCTCATCTTACTCTTTATAGCCTCACATATAGTTGAATTCACCAATATATTCAAATTTCCTACGTTCTTCAATCATCTTGATTGTATTTATGCTATATTTTTCTAGAATTCTATCTCTAAAGTTTCTATTTAAAAACTTGAATGATATCATTTTAGGTTAGTTTATTATGAAATGTATATGCTTGGACCTATATATCTTGATTTTGAAATATATATCCTTACTATCATATGTTAGAAACAGTTTTTACCTACATCCTTTAACACGACCTACTCTAATTCTCATAGACTCACTTTTTTCTAACATTAAACCATATTTCTATTTAGTAATTAACAATAATATCTTTAAACTCTTTCATATTGTCAAATTCCATACTCAGTGTCTAATATGACATTCCACAACCTGCTTCATATCTAATACTTATAATACATCTTCTAATTACCTCACAATCGCCTCTCTATTAGGGTACTCTTCATTATTAATAAGACTTCTATAGTCACTGGAGTCAATCTCTATTGGTTGGTGTCCATCTATAATTGACACATCAAGTGAATCATATCCTCCTCCATCTTCAGCTTCATTATGCATAATATTTCCATCAAAGTCTACATCTCTATCATTACTAGTTCCTTCTTCAATAACATCTATATTAACTTCATCATACACAATATCCCTATCAAGGCCTTTATGCCTATCACTGCCTGTCATAGTCAAAACTTCTGAATCCATAGTTAAAACATTTATATGTAACATAAGTCTTACTAAAACTTATTTCTTGATAACCTATTGGTATCCAAGTTCCTTCCACATCTTACAAATTTATCTATAACTAAAAAAATTAAGATTAAATTTATCAAAATAACTTAAGGACCCACCCTTATAACTCAACTTAGGATCTCACTTAAAGTATCCACCATAATATAAATTCATGCTTTCATACTGAGTCATTATAACCCTGAAAAATGAAAAGTAAATAAGAACATCAATACTTTAGTCACACTACAAATTTAATGATAATTGTAAGACTCAATATCCTAAACAAACCACAACGTAAAATAAAAATTTTGAAGATCTCAAAACAAGTTGTCATTTGAATTAGATATCTAAATACATTCATTTATTTAAATAAATGAAGACTTCTTTACTAAGTGTATAATGTATTCCTAGTCAAAAAAATTATTTTGACTTTAAGTCCCTTATGGCTATTAAGGGTGAAATAGATTGTACCTCATATCGAACAATTAGTAATTCAGAATCAAATGTAACCTAAATAATTGTTTGAACATTTTTTTTGTTTGACTGTTTTGTGGGGTACAAATTGGTTGTATAAATTAGACCTTGTAAAGTTGATGTTTATTACATCAAGTTATAATTATTGGCAAAACAAGTCTGTATAAGCTTGAAGTTGGCAATAAGTGGGATAAATCCTCATTAGGGGTAAATTTTATTTCTATATAGGTATATTTTAAAAGATAATTTAGGAAGATTATACACAATGCACTCAATAGTCATTTTAGTGCCAATAGAGTTGTTCAATAGATGAAAGGGTACAGGCTAGGTAGAAATCCATATGATTTGGAAAGATATCTAGAGGTTCTTCAAATGGATCTACAGTTTTAATGGTCATAGGATTATGTCCTATTACTCTTACTATCAATAGAGAAGGTAAACTTTATATTTACTCATATCAAAACTTCTTTGAGAATGTAATTATACAATCTCAAAATTAGTCGTTAAGGACTTTTCCTCTTATATCATAATTCTTCTGCCTTTTGTTCTTATAGCTATTTTATGTTTCCACTCTCTAACATGGTATTAAAGTCGTTAGAATCTCTAATGTTATTTTCTTTTCTTTTCTTTTTGGCATGTCTTAGATGCAAGCATTTGTACTTACAACTTATTCAATTATAATATACAAAAAATAGAGACTGTATAACTTCTAAAATGGTAAGCAATATATTTATTCATTTTTCCTTCACTTGTAACTAACAAATTTGGAGCCTAATCCTTCTATCGACAAAATTAAAGAATGCACATGGATAATTTAACCTTTTTATATTGAAAACTAACCATATAAATGTACATATAAATGCATGCAACACTACTGGTAATATGTAAGGACCATATGAATAAACTTTGTTACCTGTAATGATTCATCCATAACATATAAACTAAGAAGGGGTCACAGTGTCTCCTTAACCTTAACCTAGAAAATTGAAACCAAAATCAATTAAAATAACCAATGCATATTTAGAATTTAACAGATAAAGCAAAGACTAAGAGAAGAGATGATACCAAAACTTACAAAGTAAAGAGACAATGAAATGTACTTTGACTAAAAATAGAGGAAATAAAACAATGAGGAATATAAGCAATAGAGTAGATGATAACATTTAGGAATAGAAGATATAAAACTTAGGATTAGGGATTGAAAAAATGATTAATGGAACATAAGAGGACACACTATTAACAACTACAAAGCCACAAAACTAGACGATAAGAATATGGAAAACTTCCAAAAAATTTTGTCTAGGTAAGAGTGATGACGAATTGCAAATTATGGGAGCTAGACAACAGTGTCTAGAAAATTTTTCAAACATTGTCATTTAGGCAAGACGCAAGAGGAACAATATTTCTAGGGCCCTCTCCTTAGATGGGATAAACATTTAATAAAGGGAGTCATATATAAATAATGAAAATTTCAAAATAGATTTTTCTAAGGGATGTATGATAAAGTTGTTAAGTTTGGGTTAAAATTTAATGTTTTCAAAATGTTATGATTCTTTTTAAATATTTGAAACATTTAAGGGTTTAAATTTAATTTTACTTAAAACATTATGGTTTAAATTATCTTTTTTCATTCTAGTAAACTTTTGAGAATTATTTTACTATTTTATTATAGTTCTATGAAAGATGATTTAATGAGAGCTATGATTATTTATATTATTTTGTAAAGATATGTTTATAGTTTACTAGTTTTACTGAAGATAATCTATTGCGAGTCTAATAAGTAAATTCAAGCGCGAGATATGACAAGTCTCGAATAAAATTAGTTCTTTAATGTTTCAAATTTCTTAACAAGATCTTGGTAGCTTAACTTACAATTCATCACCTTTATGCAAATTTAACCTCATAATTTAAGATAACTATTATATTTATCCTATAATTTTAAAAGGCCTAGAATTCTAATAAAGTCATAAATTTGTATAAGAAATTTAAAAAGATGGAAAGATGGAAAATGCCTTTCTTACTTAATCGCTCATTTATCTCACATATAGATATTGTCGAATGTGAGTATCTATCTATATAAACTAATAACTAGTGGCTTAGTAATGACTCAATCTAATAGGATCGGTCAACCATAGACTGTACAACTTGAGTTCGAGTCTAAGCATCCTCAAACCTTCCTAAATAACTTTGTTTTGGTTTCACTTTCCAAAGCGATATTGATTTAATAAGTTACAATAAAATAATGCTTTAAAGAGGCTGTATGGGTCATTGATGAGTGTAAATTGCATCATGTTTTAAGGTATAGTTTGATATGAGTTTAGATGTTAATTCGATTGTTTAGTATGTATTTAGGATAGAATTGTCTTAGTTTGTTAATTGTTTATGTTTTAAGTGTAGGGTTAGCCATGGTTGCATGCATCAAAAGCAGTGGAAGTGTCGAAATCAAGATTCCATCACCATGACAACCCAAAACCCACAAGATCATACATGCGTGCAAGGATATGTAAAGAACATGAAATATATAACATGTTTACCTTTGTTTTTCCTCCTTTCTTGTTTATTCTCCTTGTTTGGGTTGTTGCAAACACCAAACCTTTCCTTGATCACCAATAACATACAAAGATGGAAGATAAAACAATGTGTAATGGTTGGGTTATTGCAAACACCAAACCTTTCCTTGATCACAAAGAACATACAAAGATGGAAGATAAAACAATGTGTAATGGTGTTAGAACACCAAACTTGATGAATTCAAGTAGAGGTTCAAATGAAAGATAGATTAAGGTTATCTTGCGTACATGTTGATTTATACAAAAA
The DNA here is from genome assembly GCA_027563595.1 of Erythroxylum suave. Taxonomy (NCBI): domain Eukaryota; kingdom Viridiplantae; phylum Streptophyta; class Magnoliopsida; order Malpighiales; family Erythroxylaceae; genus Erythroxylum; species Erythroxylum suave. The sequence continues at coordinate 5,490 of JAOSBN010025532.1, read as the reverse complement.
TTGCATAAATTGTATGAAGATAACTCAAGAACTCTTCTCATCTCTCTAGAACTCTTCTAAAGCCCTTATCAACTCACTAATGTGTGTAAGAAGTGATTAAGCCTTGTGTATATAAGTGAAGAACTCACTTATATATTGATTCGTGCCCTCTGTCACAATCATGGCCATTGAGGCCACGATTGTGGCCTATGAATCACGATCATGTCCTACTTAAAATTGGTCATACATTCCATATTTTTCATTTGATATTTTATTGTATGACCTTTATGTTTCCGGTTATTTTAAACACTTGAATTAACTTTTAATTCAAGCACATCATGAAGGGTTTCATGATGCCAATTTACTGGATTATAAATGGATTAACTCACGAACTCTTCGATAGTTAATTATGCAAGTTATAAACCTTTCCATAGACAATTACCGTGCAATTCATCCTTTCACCATACTATACCCCACTTGGTTCGAAGTATGGGCTATGTGTCAACTCCTACTAGACTGACTACGTCACATCTAGTCCAAATGATGTTAATTCTTGCCCTGGGTTCTCATTACTCTATGTGTCATTGAAGACTCTCTTCATGACATATAACTTCTCTGGCTAAAGACTCCTGAGTAATGACCCTAACAAGAGGCCGTGAGTATCATCTCCTTCTATGAGGAGTGGTGAATCCTTTATCGGCTACCCAATTACCTGCAAGTACTAGTATTTGTACCCAATCACTACCCTAAGAGCATCCTCGTCTTAAGGCAATAAGGGATGTCAAAGCACAGGATCATGCTCCAAGATATCCTTAAGTACCTCAAGTCTAAGGATATTTGCCCCATTTCAATGATGAGATTATTCGTTGACATTTGATAGATCATCCATATGATAATCTCACAGCAGGTCATCCGATGTACTTACTGCCCTTAGTAAGCATCCATATGTTAACTCTAAACATCTCATGTTTATAGTTTATGAGATCCACTGCTTGATCAAATCAAGAAGTATAACATATGCTAGTCTGTTTGGATTAATAATGTCCTGTTTTACCTATGACTAGGGATTATTTAGAAACTAACATAATTCACATGATAGGAATCTCATTATCATGATCTCATTATGATTTCCTTCAAGCTATGTCTTGTATCATGGACTTCATTAATCCGATTTAAGATCAACATCAATTCATATATAAAAGAATATCAAATTAATGAAAAATGTCTTTCACTTTATTAATAAAAAAAAGTCAGGACACAAGTGCTAAAGGTGATTGTCTTTAGAGCACTACTCTAACAATCTCCTACTTGCACTAAAGTCAATCTCCTTTCTATCTAATACCATAGGCGAGTACACTAGAATCAAATTTTTCTTAAGTAAATGACTTAGTTAAAGGATCAGCGATGTTTTGATCTGTGGGCACTCTCTCTATCTTCACATCATCTCTATCAATTATCTCCCTAATCAGGTGATGTCTCTTGAGTATGTGTCTGGACCTCTGATGAGACCTCGATTCCTTAGCTTGGGCAATAGCCCATTGTTGTAATAGTACAACAATATTGGGCCTACTATGCTAGGAACCACTCCAAGTTCCATAACAAACTTATTGATCCAAACAGCTTCTTTTGCCGCTTCAGCAGTTACAATGTTCTCTAACTCAGTCGTTGAATCTGCAGTCATCTCTTATTTGGAACTCTTCTAACTGACTACTCTACCATTCAGTGTGAAAATATAACCAGACTAGGACTTAGAGTCATCCTAGTCATATTGAAAACTGGCATCTGTATGCCCACTCACTACTAGATCTCCATTTCCATATATCAAGAATACATTCTTAGTCCTTCTCAAGTATTTTAGGATATTCTTGACAGCCACCTAGTGAACCTTACCAGGATCTGATTGATATGTGCTCGTAATACTTAGAGCATATGATATATCTGGTCTTGTACATAATATAACATATATGATTGATCTTACTACCGAAGCATACGGGATCATACTCATGCGAGTCCTATCATCTCGTATCTTGGGACATATAGATTTCAAGAGTTTTATCCCATGAGTTATAGGAAGAAACCCTGTCTTAGAATGCTTCATGCTAAATTTAGCACTTTGTCTATGTATGTCGACTGTGAAAGACCTTGCAACTTCCTTGATCTATCTCTATAGATCTTTATTCCCAATGTATAAGATGCTTCTCCAAGGTCTTTTATGGAAAAACTTTAGGACAATTAAACTTTTACATATTGCAAACTTGAGATATCATTTCCTATTAATAATATGTCATTCACATATAACACGAGGAATATGATAGCACTCCCACTAACCTTCTTATACATTTAAGGTTCATCAGGATTTTGTGAGAAACTAAACTCTTTGATTGTCTCATCAAATCGAATGTTCCAACTCCTAGATGTTTGCTTCAATCCACAGATAGATTTTAAAGCTTGCATACTCTTTTTCCATCTTTAGATATGAAGCCCTCAGGTTGTATCATATACACATCTACAACAAGGTTTCCATTTAGGAAAGTTGTATTCACATCCATCTGTCATATTTCATAATTATAATTAGCAGCAATGGTTAGGAGTATTCTTATGGATTTAAGCATAGCTACAGGGCTAAATGTCTCGTCATAGTCAGCTCCTTGTCTTTGACAATAACCTTTAGTGACTAGCCTCACTTTATAGGTAATCACATTACCTTCTATGTCAATTTTCTTCTTGAAAATCCATTTGCACCCTATGGGTTTTAATCATTCATGTAGGTCAACCAAAGTCCATACTTGGTTTTCATACATGAAATCCATTTCGGACTTGATGGCTTGAAGCCATTTTTCATTTTCTAAACTCTTCAGAGCCTCTTCATAGGTTGTAAGCTCATCGTCCACTATGAGCAATACATCATTTTGTTCACTTATGAGAAATCCATATCTCTTTGGTACATTGCGTATCCTACTTGACCTATAAACATGTTATATGTGAAAAGGTTCAATCGTCGTCTCATTTCTGTGGACAATAATTTCAGGTTCAAACAGTTGATCTGTGTCTATTTGAGCATCATGAACTTCATCAAGTTCAACTTTGCTCCTATTGTCTTCTCTTAGAAGAAACTCTTTCTCTAAAATGATTGCATGCTTTGAAATAAAAAAACTTTTGTTCTAAAGCATTATAGAATTGATATTCAATTGTTTCCTTAAGATATCCTATAAACAAACATTTATCAGGTTTCGCGTCAAGCTTGTCTAATTGAATCCGCTTCACATAAGCCGGACAACCCCAAACTTTCATATGAGAAAGATAGGGCCTTTTGTTAGTCCATATCCTATATGCAGTAACTTTAACTGCCTTAGAAGGGACTCTTTTTGTCACATAAATAGCAGCATAACCCCAAAAGGATTTCGATAGATCTGCTAAGCCCATCATTGACCTTACCATGTCCAATAAGGTTCGGTTTCTCCTTTAATCCATACCATCATGTTGCGGTGTGTAAGGTGGAGTCCACTGGGATATTATCCCATTATCTCTGAGATAAGTTAGAAATTCCTCATTTAAGTATTCACCACCTCGATTTGATCGAAGTGTCTTAATACTTCTACCAAGTTGTTTCTTTAATTCATATCTAAATTGTTTGAACATTTCAAACGCTTCAAACTTATATCTCATTAGATACACGTACCCATATTATGAATAATCATTGATAAAAGTAATGAAGAATACAAAACCACCTCTGGCATGAATGGGCATCAGACCACATGCATCTTGAATGGACATCGGACCACATACATCTGAATGTATTAGGTCTAATGACACATTCATTCATTCACCATTTCCTTTAAAAGGTAATTTAGTCATCTTGTCTAATAAGGAAGATTCACATGTGTCATATGATTCATAATCAAATAACCCTACGTGTTGGGCCTAAGTCTCGGTTCCTTATTTCGTGGCATTAAGGCAGTACTTTTAAAATAAAAATAATCATAAATAAAATTAGTATCAAAATAAAAAGAATTTAATTCCTTGGTGGGAGCAAGAAAATACACAAACAATTTAATCAAAATAGCCTAGAATCACTTGGACATGAAAATGAATTGAATTAGGCATTCAAAGAAGAATTAGGAATTGAATTAACAAAAATTTCAAAAACAGCAAAAGTCACGGGTGTGAAAATTCTCACTCACGCCTGTGAGAGGTGTCAAAAAGGAGTCACGGGCTTAAGTTTTCAATTCTCACACCCGTGAGACAAGGGTGCGAAGAATGGTGAATAGTAACAAAAATTAAGGTTCATCGCAATCGTGCTCAAAGGTTTGTCACGATCATACTTGTGCACGATCGCGATGTCCCTGTCATGCAGTCCAGCTATATAACTTTCAATCCAAAAATTTAAAAATTTCAAACTTTCTATCGTTGGAAAGCCAAGAGAATGATCTACAACTTTTATAAGACCATTTAGCCTAATTCTGCCTAGATAAATGCAGTTTATTCCTTAATTCATATCACATTTTTCATCCTTTATTCTCTTATTTTCTCTCATCTGTTAATATATTTTCCTCACAAAACAGAAGACCCAAATCCAACAAACATAAACCATACATACAAAACTCCCATTAAAGCAATTTACTTTAAAAAAATTATTTGAAGGTTCTCATCAACTAACAATTATGTTCCCAACCGAAAATAGCAATTTTAACAGAAGAAATTTTTCAACTCTTGTTGTCATTCATCTCAAAATAAAATAGAGTAGGTACATTACTCCAATTACAAACAAAAGCCATATTAGTAACATAATTACAAATTTTCAATCAAAAATGCTTATGATGATATGCTTCTAAAGTTACAAAAAATGATCCAAACTAACTTAGTTACAAAAGTAATATATATTTCTTCAAGATTTACCAAAATTTATGTAAGGTTCAATGATCTGCTGATTCTTGCACTTGAGGAGTAGAAAAATTGTGGAGTGAGCTAGGAAGCTCAGTGGCTAATATGTTTATAGCCAGTGCTAACAAACCATAATCACATATATATATATATATATATATATATAAATGTTGTGATTTGTTGATATATATATATCAACAATTCACAACATTTACTTTCAAATTTTGAGAACTCTACATAATATGAATACTTCATCCCACAATTAGATCTAAAAGCAAGTTATAATCAAATCATAAACTCAATTATGCTTTATATTCAACAATTCAAGATGCAATGCACAAATATAATGGCTAAAGAGAATCCCATAAAACGAAATGGTGAAACTAAAGTTTACACCATGAATGAAATGAGTTCATTTTTCTGGAGCTTATAGGCCACAAGCAAACCACCGGGAGAAGGCTTTAAGGTCAACGTGTACATGACGAACGAAATGGTATCTCTCTTACCCACACAAGTCAAATTTTCAATGCTCACACATTTCATAACATATTCGTACTTTCATGCTTTTTACTCATTTCTTCTTTTCATTCATACCAGATGCAGTAAAATCTTTCAAACATAACAAGTTAT
>JAOSBN010025483.1:0-16874 GCA_027563595.1 Erythroxylum suave | reverse complement strand
AAACATATACATAATAACACTCATTTCTTTTTACTTATTATTTCTAAATTCCACTTAAAAATCGGGGTCTAACATTTTTAATGTTGGGTCCGTGTTTTGCGTACCGAGGCGAACTGGGCCCAGCGTACCTCAAGTTTGCATGCGACCACAATCTTAATCGGTATTGTCCTCTTTAGTACTCGAACTCGAGACCTCAAGGTTTTGTTGCATTTACATGCACACCTCTTACCATTGAGCTAAAGAGGACAATACCGATTAAGGTTGTGGTCGCGTGCAAACTTGAGGTACGCTAGGCCCAGTTCACCCGGTACGCAAAACACGGACCCAACACCTGGCCCCCTACTTAGCCCTAACTCAAACACTGAATTTCCTCCTTTGCCCTCCCATCACTTAACTAACCCTAAGGCCTCTGAACCTGGTTCATCCTCACCCTCTCTTTTGTACATTAAGAGGAGTTGGAAGCAAGTCATAGCAGATGAGGGAGATGCTGCCCTTCGCTTCTCCCCTTCGAAAGAAGACCAAGGCTGACTGCTGGTTGCTCTAGATGTGGAAGTTCTCCAAGAAGGTGCCAGATCATGGGAATCATCTCTTGTGGGCTTCTTCTTGGAGAGAAGACCCCCATTCCTAATGCTGCAGAAATGGGCAACTCAAAATTGGAAGAATAAAGGTCTACAAGAAGTTCTCTTAGTAGGTAGAAACTTAGCACTCTTTACATTCTCTACTAAAGCACAGGCTGGTAAAGTCCTTGAAAAAGAGCCTTGGCATATGATGAACCTCTCGCTGTTTCTTCAATGCTGGCAGTGTGGATTCCAACCTGAAATAGGAAAGGTAAGGGTTGTGCCCCTGTGGGTAAATCTACATAATGTCCCTTTGGAATACTGGTACCTTATATGAAGATACTATCACAGTGGAATATCACTGGAAGCCCTCCTTGAAGCTACAGGGGAAAAGATGGGTTCCCACAGGAAAAAGGTTCAAAAAGGGGAGTTATAAAGAATTAATGGGGCTAGACCCAAGTGAAAATGAGGCCACTGTTGTTCAAGGAAGCTGTGGTAATGAGTCACATGATGGGTTAGCTACGACTGGAAAAAAGCAGCTAGAACTTGATGGGAAAGAGGAATTAGAACCTTCCTAATCTGTAGTAGTTCCTACTGCCTTTGAAACAGATATCCAGCAACAATCTAACCTTGTTATAAGCACTAAACCTGAGGTTTCTAAGCAAGACAAGATAAAGGTAATGGTGGGAGATGCAGAAGGGGAATTGGAGACTACTTCCTCCTCTTCAACTGTAGTAGAGGAGAAAGATCATGCAGAACAATGTACCAGTGTCAAAAGAAAGAAGGGTCCTAGGGGCAAACGAAGCTCTAAACCCATCTCATCATGATAGTTGTTTGGAATGTCAGGGGCCTCAATTTCCCCAAAAAAACTCCTAGCCTTAAAGGAATTTTTGGCTAAGGAAAAAATATTAGTTTTTTGCTATTTTGGAGACTAAAATCAGAGAGGAGAATCTTGACAATCTTAAAATCCTCTGGAATAAGTGGCAGTTTCTTACTAATCATCAATCACATGTTTTGGGCAGAATCATTGTTGGGTTTGATCCCCAATTGGTTAACATTCAGGTTTTGGAAATAGAGACACAAGTAATGCATATGCAATGGCATTTAGTCTCTGCATCAGTGGTGTATGGGTTAAATCATGCATTTCAAAGAAAGGGGCTATGGGAGAGTCTACACTGGTTCTAAAGAAGTGTGGTAGGTCCTTGGATCATAACTGGTGATTTTAATTCTACACTCTATAGAATTGAAGCTGAAGGGTATTTCTACTTACGCAATTATTCTACTGACTTCGAGGAGTGTACTGAGCATTTAGGCATTCTAGACCTTAAGGCAACGGGTCACTTTTGCACTTGGAGTAACAAACAGTTTGCAGTTGGACGCTGAGGAAAAAGCTAGATCGGGTGATGGTCAACCAAGATTGGCTACAAACTTTCCCAGAAAGTAAGGCCACTTTCCTAGACCCTTTGTTTTCTGATCATACCCTAATGGTTATGGGGGACCTTTTCCTAAAGGTGAAGAGGTGCCGCCCTTTTAGATTCAATAATTACTTGGTGAATGTAGAAGGGTTTCAACATAGTGTCAGGAAGGGAGTAACAACTTAGGTAAATGGCACCTTTCAATTCTAATGTATTCAGAAACTGAAGCACATTCGCGAAGCTTTAAAGCATCTAAAGAGTCAGATGGGGGAAAATACTCTTCAGGCTATCTCTGACACTAAGGATACCCTATCCCTACTTCAGCGTAAACTCTCCCTCAAACTTGGAGATCCCCTTTTCTTATCCCAAGAGAAAACTGCTCTGTTGGCTTATCTACAACCCATACACAACCATGCAAGTCTTATGCAGCAGAGGGCTAGGGTGAAGTGGCTTAAAGAAGGTGACAAGAATACTAAATTCTTCTTCAACTCTATTATTGCCAAAGGTCATTATAATTCTGTAAAGGAAATTAAACTCCCTGATGGGAGGAGAGTTAGTAAGCAAGAGGACATGCAGAAGGAAGCTGAGAAATTCTTCAACGATTTTTACACATCTCGAAATGTCTCTATCAATGCTTGGTATATGGAATCTATTATTCAACATAGCCTCTCAAATGCACAACAGGATTTATTAACTAGACCAGTGAAAGATGGAGAGATAGAAGGAGTAGTCCACCAAATAAACCCCAAAAAAGCTCCAGGACCTGATAGGTTCAATGGCTTCTTTTATTAGAAAGCATGGACTAAGGTTGACCCTATGGTGAAAGCAGCTATTAAAGACTTCTTTTCTTCAAGATCTCTATTAAAGGAAATCAACAAAACTTACATCTGCTTAGTCCCTAAGCTAAGCAATCCAGCTAGCTTTGAGGATTATAGACCGATTGCTTATGCTAATTTCTTCTATAAAGTGATAGCAAAGATTATTGCTAATCGACTGACATCTGCTTTGGGTTCCTTGATTAGTGATAACCAAAGGGCTTTCCTACCAGGCAAACAAATAGGAGACAATATTTCTATAGTACAAGAATTGCTGAGAAGATACTCGAGAAAGAATTCTCCTAAGAACTGTGCTCTAAAGATTGATCTTAAGAAGGCTTTTGACAGTGTAGAATGGAATTTTATCTTGAAGCTCCTAGAGGTAATGGGGTTTCTGGGGTTATTCATAAAGTGGGTTGAAGCCTGCATAACTTCCCCTTCCTATGCTGTATTGGTTAATGGATCTTCCACAAATATATTTCAGGGGTATAGAGGACTCCGCCAGGGAGATCCTATGTCCCCTTATTTGTTTATACTATGCATGGAAGGCCTAACTTCTATATTAAAGAGCAACACGGTAAGCGGATCAGGTTTCAAATACCATAGCCGTTGTAGGAAAGTCTTACTGATTAATCTATGTTTTGCAGATGATCTTTTCCTATTCACTAAGGCTGATGTGGCTTCTATTAAAATCCTTGTTCATTCCTTGAATCTATTTAGCTCTATGTCTGGGCTCATAGTCGACTACACCAAAAGTCAATTTGTTCTTTCTAAAAGTGTAGATTATTTGGAAGCACTGGTCTCTGCTGAATTTGGAATGGTAAGGAAGCATACTACCCTTTGTTATCTAGGCCTGCCTATCACATCTAGATGGATCCAATTTTGGGAGTGCTATCCCCTCATTGAAAAAATGCAGAAGAGATTGTCCTCTTGGACCAATCATGCCCTATCATTTTAAGGAAGGATTCAACTGATACAATTTGTACTCAACTCAATGCATATTTATTGGTCTTCTAATATGGTGCTAGCTAGTGGAGTTATCAAAACAATGGAAAAGCTTATAAGGAACTTTCTTTGGGGTGGCGATGGTTTGAATAAGGGCTTTGCCAAGGTAAACTGGGTAGAAGTGTGTAAGCCAAAAAGGGAGGGAGGACTTGGAATTATCCCTATAAAGCTGATAAATAAAGCCCTTTGGATGAAGAAATTATGGTCTATTCTGCAAGGAGAGGAAACCTTATGGGTTAAATGGCTACAAGCCTATGTCCTTAAGGGACAGAGCATCTGGTCTATTAACCCTAAATCCTCATATTCCTGGTTCCTATCTCAATTACTCAAGCTTAAGGAAGATCTAAGAACTGAAATTTCCTACAGGGTAGGGGATGGAATGAAGGCCAGCTTCTTTGATAATTAATCGGGAAATGGCAGTTTAATCTTTAATCGGTTAGTTGTTCAACTCCTAAAACATTTGCCTATAAATGCAAGGGTAAAGGATATCATCACTGAGACAGACTGGGCAGATTTTCCAACAGCACTCCAGCACCTAAAACCTTCCTACTCTCGTAACCCATCAATTCCCGATTAGTATGTGTGGAAAAACCACCCACATGGAATGTTCACAATTAAGAGCTGCAAGAGTGGCTACTACAAAGTGACACAGAGATGGAATGGTATGGGGTGGTCTGGCACAAAGAGCTAAGGCCTAACCATTCATTTCTCCTATGGCTAGCTGTTTTAAACAAGCTAAGCACAGTCAATAGACCTTCATTCCTAGAGTCTAATCTGGCATGTGTATTGTGTAATTCAGGAGATGAAAGCTGGGATCACCTCTTCTTTGAGTGTCCCTTCTCAAATGACATTTGGTTGTGGATCAGACGAAAATGCATGTGGACCCTCAACTCATCTCTTGACAGAAAGGAATATGTGCAGATTCAAAGCCTACAACAGATCAACACTTCAAGTCAAAGAGCAAATTTTTGATAAAATTCGAGAGCAAATTATTGTCTCTAACTCTATCAAGGTATGCCCTCCCCAGCTAGCACCAGAATGGAGATTATAGAGTCCCAAACTGAGCAAATACACATAAGGAACATACAAAGCCACTGGATAAACATTTCGGTACCTAACCCTACCATAAGAGCAAAAGAAAGGGTTTAAGTGCAGGGGCAAGTCTCGCTCACCTGTTGGCAAGGACAGTTCTGAGAGCTTCCACCCTATAGAGACTGACGTTGCGCTCCTTAACCTGAGGGATACAGTTTATTAAAAGTGGGAATTCCTTCCTTTAGAAGAGGGCTTTTCAAAACTCAAGTCACCTGGATCGGCCTCTTCACCCTCCTCTATTGACTGTTGTATCTCTTGTGCAGAAAGAAACCAGATCCTATTGGAAAAGAACCAAGCTATTATGCCTAGCTGAGAACGGTCTCCTCAATCCAGTGCTCAGACCAGATACCTGAGTTGTTAAGTAGATGAACTAGAGTGATCTTAGGGGAATCTTCTCGCCCCCTAGCCAAAGTCACCGTTGCCTTACTGAATTAAGCACTTCATTATCGCGAAAGGGAGAGTTAGTTTTGCCCTAATTGCTAAACGAATCCATTTCATGTGTAGAAGTATGCCAACGTTTTACTTATGGCTTTTACACTAGCGTTTTGTCTCACAATGTAGCGCATGGTCTTTGGTCCATATGGCCACCCATTGTACAATTATGCTATATATCAATCTATTTCTTTTTAATTTTTCAAAAAAAAAGTTGATTATTCAACTGTGAATCCATTAATTTAGATTCTAATAATATACATGTTTCCTATACATCTCTATGTATATGTATATTACTTACAAAAGAATATTGGTACCTTATGATTAGATATATAATGCTCATTAAAACCAAACTCTTTTATTTTATTAATAATAAATATTTCCATTACAAAACTGTAACTGAAGAAGATTAAGGTACATGTAAATACACTTGCTTTCCAGGGTATTATATTTACATAACTTCAACAAGTACGCCCTTTAGATGTGCGTGCACATACCCAACAAAAATGAAGTGCTAACTATGTCACTTTCACATATCCCTTAACATCATAATTTAAAATAACAATTACACAATGTTTAAAACCCAAAATTTTCTCATTTCATTTCATAAACCATAATTTACAATGTAGCATTACAAACAACATCCATCTTTACACAATATTAACCTTTTAGAGTCAACAGCTCTGTCTACAAAGTATGTTACATACATGAAGAATTAACAAAAATTAAGTCTAAATCCTTCAGTCCCAGCTGACTAGCCTTTGAGCCATCTCTTCTATCCAAAGCTATAAAAAACCTCTTCTAAGATGTCTTAAAAGCTAGGTTGTCACTCTCAAACGTATCAAAGTTGCAATTTTGGTGAGTTTTGCAAACTTAGTTGAATAACCATCCTTGATGGTTTGCTCTTCTTGCGTAACACAACAATACAGATTATCATATAATTCACATCGTTTCATTTATCATCATGTAATATCATAAAACATTTTGTTCACAATTATCACTTTTCAAGTTTAATACAATCAACATTTAATTGCAATCATGATAAGCTTTCACATGTTTCATTCATTAAAATTTATCAATACATTGCAATTATTCAATTCATACATATCATATGTATATGCAATGTTCATGAGACTCACGTTTATTTATTATATTGTTGTGACTGAGTGCCTTTTTCACTGTCCCGTATCCATTGTGGATACTGGCCTCATTAATACTACCCCTTATCCATTGGGGATATAAGGCTCATTTTACATATTGAGCCAAAGGCTCTTACTAAAGTCTGAGCTTTAAGCTTTTTTTCACTGGTGACTCCAATCACAACTGCCTTTATATTTCATGCATTCATGGAATGAAATGCATTGCACATTTTTAATCATTATGTTCAGTTAATTACATTTTCATTTTCTTTCGCATTCATATTTGCCATCGGACTTGGTCCAGCATTCAACATATAAGTTGAAAAACAATTAGTCATTAACATTCACATTCAACGAGCACTTCCAATGTTTTATTCATGCATCAAACGCCTCATACATTGCAACACATCATATAACAATTCAGTACATAATATAACAAACAAATAAACAATCAAGGTGGGACCATCTTAGGTTACTCACAATTGCTCCCTTTAGCTTATTTTCTTGAATCCCTGATAATGGCTGGAAGTGGTTTCTTAATGTACTCATCTATATCATGCAATCGCATACATTTTTACATCACTAATTTGCACATTCATATGAATAATCAATCATAAGCACATTTGTGTATATGTCAAGTATTATGCATGTTCAATGACAAATTCTCAGGTATGTTTCCTTAATACACTTTATATTAATTTACAATACCTTTCAATCATTATTTAATCCATAATACACATTACTCACTTTAAACCTTTCATTCAATACCAACTAAATTCATTTAAGATCTCACCTCATATGGAAACATCCCCAAATGGATTAGTTTGAAAATCATTCAAAAGAAATAACCTTTGCATTTCCTATCGGGTCACAATCGTGCAGGTCGTGACTTTCTACACAATCGTGATTCTCATGAGCTTTTCAACATTTTCTGCAATGGTCACAATCATGTAGGTGCAAGATTGTGCCCTTGTAATGCTTTCTTCCTTCTTTCTTCTTTTTATCTGAAACCAACCCACCTTAAAACACCCGTTCCTCAATAGTTTTTCTAGAACTCTCTACCTCTAATACAACGTCATTCTACACTAATTCACATGCCAATTTGATTGCATTAAACTATCAAACTCTAATCAAATGATTTAGCTAATTCAACTACATATTATCATTCATGAAATCCTATCTTTTTTCCATAACATCACATTCATAGTTTCAAACAATTCATTGCCGAAAATCCCTTATTTCAAGTTGATGTTTTCTTCATTTATACCTTAATTTCAGTTCAGTATCATCTATACACGATTCAAAACACCAAAACAATAATATTCTTATTTGCTTCTATATCAATTTTCTACATATTTTGTACTGCAATAACCTTCATTTTAACTCTAGTTATCACTTTAATTCATTTCATTTTATGACACCAAAATGTACCATTTTTAAGAACTCATGATTTATCATTCCTTAGAATCCAAAAATAAGATAACTCCATTTCTCATAATCCCACATCTCTTTAATTGTATCACAAAAATTGTTTCTTCCTAAGACAATTCACTTATGCATCACCTCACAAGACTTAAACCAGAATTTCTTTATTATTGATACCACCCACGTTAACATAAAAGAATTAATTTCATGATCATTATCCTCAATCTCAATTTACTCATCATCAATATGTCATTTAACACTACTCATGAAAATCAAAACATAACTTACTTGATACAAACTTCAAACTCTTCAGCAAAATTCTAGAAGTTGAGAGAGAATGAGAGATTTCAGTAGAGAAAGCAAGGATAGAGAGAGATAACCGAAAACCTCAAATGGGTTGAAGTGATTTAGCTCTTACTTTACAAGGTCTAACATTAATGTATAAATCAAGCACCATATAAGCCAATAACATAAGAAGGAAAAAGTATGGTGTTTTGGTTATGGATAAATAAGAAGAGAGTTTCGGTGGTAGATGAACAAGGAGAGAGTTTTGGTGGAATCCAGAAACTTCCTTACCAAAAATGTAACTAGGTGTCTTAATTGTGTATTAACACTTGTCACCAATGCATGTCTCCCATTTTTACTCCATTTAATCTACCAAATGTCACACTTCCGTTTGACACTTATTTCTACTATCATTTATCAATGATCCTATCACTTGCCAATTCTTCTAGTCTAAAAACTACCCCAAATTTTCATAAATTTTTGAAATGTCACGAAAAATGCTAAATCAACTTTAATACACCCCAAATCCATTTTCAAGAAAAATAATCCACAATTTGCATTATAATCACATTAAAATCAATTATACCCAAAAAATGTCAATGAATGCATGTACAATCATTTTAATGAGTACCAACGTTAATATTCACATTTATATGTATGACGTATTATACATGATCATGAAATGCACTTCTAACTTCTCAATACTCTCTTATATACAATATCCTAGGGTTCTAGCCCTTATCATGGGATAATGGGATGTTACAAAATTTCACTTGTTCATCACCAATTTGAAGGATGAGTCTTCATTGACATCTATCAAAGCTTTTCCAGTGGTTAAAAATGGTATATCAAGAATTAACAGATATTTTCGATCATCTTCAAAGTCTAGCACGACAAATTCCACAAGAATGATAAGCTTGCCCATTTTTATAGGTACATCCTCCACTATGCCAAATGGTTTCTTTATCAACTGACTTGCAAACTAAATATGCATAGATGTTGGTTTTACATCTCTTAGGCCTAGTTTCCTAAAAACTGAAAAAAGTAATAAGGTTTATACTTGCACCTAAGTCACATAAACATTTTAAAATCTCTAAATTACCAACTAAATATGGTATTGTGAAGCTCTTTGGATTTATCAATTGTGAGACATATGGTTGGTAGTTAAGGAGTTAGAGGCTTCCGTCATGGCTACCATTTTATTATCATCCCAAGTTTGCTCGGTAGATAATATATCTTTAAGGAACATCACATACTTGGGCTTGTGTTTCAACACTTCCACAAAATAAGTAAATTTTCCATTTCTTTAACTTTTGCATGAGCTTTGTGAATGGTGTATTCAACTCATTCTTCTGAAGTCTTTATGGGAATGATATTTTTATGAGTAAAGCAGATGAGGAATGTATGGAGAGTCTTCATCCTCTTTCTTCTTCTCTTACTCTTCCACAAGGTGGGATTCAACTTAATTTTCTGCTAGTTCTTTTAGCTCTTTCTCACTCCTAAGTGTGATAGCCTTAAATTCTCTCTTGGATTTATTTCCATGTTGCTCAGAAAAATTTCCACACTTCTTTTATAGAATTCAATAGTAAGCTGACCCATTTGAGCCTCCAGGTTGTGAATAGAGGAGGCATGATCTTCCATTACTTCATTAAACTTCCCTTCAAGCCACTTATAGGCCTCATCCAGACTTATGATCTTATCCACGATTTATTACCTCCATCATCATTCTTCTATCTCTTCTTGGCATTTAAATTTTTGGATTCCTCATAGTTGCCTTGTAAAGTCTAAATTGATGTGTCTTCAACTTTGCACCCAAACTTCCTTCTGTTATTTTTTTTAATTTCTTATGATTGGGTACCACAATCATAAGAAAGGGTAATCATTCCTTAAAATAAAGGAATTAAAAAATTTATAGACTAAATTCCTAGGAATGGTGCCAAAAAAATTGTTGAGCAAGTTTTACTTATATAAAACCCTCGACATTTTGCAAGTGCATGGATCGATTGAGGTGTCGATCCTATAAGGAATTAGCTAAAACTAATTGAATCATAACTTTATATGAGGTTGCAAAACATGAATTAAAATGAAAATAAATATAAAAAAATTAAACAATTGAGTATGGATGGATTGAAATTAAAATTTCAAAATTATCATAAGCAAATCAAAATGGAGCAAAACCACTTAACAGTTGAGATATCGCGATAAGAAAAGATCAAACAATTATGAGAATATGGGATTTATTTATAGTCATTTTGTTACCCTAATCATTTTTTATGCAATTTGTATCGGTCCTAGATCTTGAAGGGTTGATTATTCTTTCTTAAGATTTAATCATTAAATCCTAGTTAATAACCCCTAATTGAATTTGAAATTCCAATTTTGCAATTTCTAAATTAACAAAAATAGCCTACATCTATAAGTAGTTCTTAAGCAATATAAGGACAATCGAGTCCTCACATAAGATCTCTCTTCATATAATTACCAATTTGATGTTTATGTTATCTATTAGGTTGTTAATTCTTATTACCCAACCTAATCATGTTAATATCGATTCAATCTCTTTATTTGTTATTGAAGAATGCAAAAACAATAAACATCACAACACCCATCAATTTCATCAACATCAAAAGAAAATAGGTCACAAAATGAGTCAAGAACCAATCACTAACAAATATAATCGTGACCCTAGTTAGATCACTTCTGTCATGACCATGACAGGGATGTCACAATCGTGACCCTTGCTCTTTCTCCAAGCTTTCTCCAACTTCCTTCAATCTTCTTCATCTAATCTCAAACACATCAAAATACCTTAAGTGTATAGAATTTAACTTCAATAGCATGCTCTGAACCATATAAAAATAAAAAAATAAACACATAATCACATTAACACAATTATAAACCTAAACATGCACAAATGATCTAATCAACACCTATAAACACACTAAAACACCTACTAAAACATAAATTAAACTATAACTATCACATATCTCAAATAAGGGGGCAATTTCTCACACTCTAGGTTTGAACCTTCTTTAATAAAAGGTAATGGCTTTAGCTCTCCTTTCACGTTATAAGAAATATCATTAATGGCATGCTATCCTTATTTTTCCTTAGGTCTTAAAACTTTACATATTTTATTCGAATAATCACCACAAGCCTTAAGGACTTCCTACACACTAAGGTCTCTGACAAGTGTAAATTGCATTGAGTTTTAAGGCATAGTTTGACCTTTTTTTAGCTATTAATTTAATCATTTAGTGTGTGTTTAGGTTAGAATTGTGGTAGTTTGTTAATTATTTATGTTTTAAGTGTTTTATGGGCTAGTACAAGTCTTTAAGCTTAAATATTATACTTTTAAGATACCTTGATGTGTTTAATAGTGTTTTAGGGTCAATATCGAAGAACGGAGAAGTTTTGAAGACATTTAAGTTGAAACAACGGGCCACGATCATGACATAAGCACAAGAGTTAGCCCACAATCATGGCTAAAGCGCAAGGAATGGGCCACAATCGTGGCCTACATGCCACAATCGTGACAGAAGGCTCAAATATGGCTTGCAAGGCTGCAGTCATGACTTGTTTTGTGTAAATGCGCAAACACTCAAGAACGTCAAGTTTTTAAGGTTTTTAAAACCTTTTGGACCCCAGAAAAACCTTAGTGCTACTCATAACATAAGAGGATATTTAAAGAACAAGAAAAGAGGCAGTGATAAGCTTTTGCATTAGGCATCTTAAGAAACCCTAGAGAGAAATCATCGAGAGATAGAGGAAGAGAAGAAGGAAGAAAGAAGAGGAGAAGAAGCTGACTCGAAGTACGTCCTAAATCAGGAGTTTCCTGATGTAATTGCCTCCCATCATCCATTTATATTGTATTCCTATTTAACTTTAGTTTTATTATTGTATAGAATTGGATTGAATAGTTGATGATAGGATATAGAATGTTAAGGATTTTCTAAACTCACCTTCGAAATTTTACTCATAAATGAATGGAAATTTGATTGTTTATATGATTATTAGATTTATTGTGGTTTTATGCGATTACATAATTCGATAATAAAATGAGAGGGTAATCGAATGAAAAATGATTAAATTAGACTAACAAGAGTTAGGTGATTTAATAGAACGAGAATTGAATTAGATCACGAAATTGTACGAAGAGAGATTTTATATAGGTTTCTGATAGTTTATTAGAGAACTTCAGAGCTAATTAAAGTTTTACGTAGGTTGTGAATTAAGAAATTGTAACTTCCATAATCTGATTAGGGTTTATGATTTAGGGTTAATAGTTAAAACTCGAGAGAGGGTAATCAACCCTAGGATATTCTAGAACCAACAATATGATAATTCATAATAAATTAGGTTAGCATTAAGGATAGGTAAAATTCCCTTTCTCTCAATTGGGAATTTCTTTCGGTTGATACTTAGGTGTGTTACAATTGCTTAATAATTAGTATTTTCTTATTTGACTCTTAATTTGATTGATTAAATTAAATTCTTGATTTAGTTTCATGTAATTTTAATTTCTGTAATTGCTTCTAGCCTTAGATTTTAGGATTAGATTAACTCCCTCCTCGTGGGATCGAAACCTTTGGTATTACGCTAATGAATCGTGCACTTACAGATTATCTATGGTTAATAATTAAAAATTACAAACAAAAAACCACCCAATCAAGTTTTTTTTGTCGTTGTCAAGGAGGCAATTAGTTTAGTTCTTTAGTCTAAGTCTTTTTCATCATCTTTTGTGAAAAAGAAAAAAAAAGGCATAAAGTAGACGAGACATCAACTTGGATATCACCAAACAATGATAGGGAATCTCAAGATTTGAATGCTAAGAACAAATAAAAAGAACAATTATGAAGGATGTATATTATAAGGGGAAAAAGACTCTTACGGATTTCAATGAGCCCCAATCTAGTTGGGGGAATCATCATCTTTATATAAACCCATACGCTTCAAGACGATAAAACCACCCAAATTTATGTTAGTCCAACAATGCAAGAACTCACATGGGACATCAAGTCCTATTTAAATTTTAGCAAGATGAGTCCAGTTCATGGGATTCCAAATTGGACAAAATCATGGATAGCCTAACAGATATGGAAGAGAACCAGAAGAGGCTGGATGAGCAATTTGATCAAGTAACAAAATATCATGTCGCTTCTATTCACAACCTAGAGATTCAAGCAAGATAGTTTTCTTGTGAATTTTGTAAGAGAAGTGTGAAAGGCTCTCTGATCAATATGGAATTATATCAAGAAGAAAAATATGATGTTATCACACTTAGAAATGGGAAGAACAAGAAGAACTAGTGGAAGACGATATTAAACCTATCTTATAGAAGACCAAGAGACGAGGAAAGAGGATGAAGAAAAAAATGATAACTCTCCCTATTGTTCTTTAGATCTTGGTATTCCATGCTTGAACATTGAGAAAACTTGGGTAGGTGTCCATTAAGAGAACCTCATCACTCAGATTAGTGATGAACAAGTGACATTCAATATGAATGATGTATTAAAGAAGCCAGAGGAGGGCGATGCACTTAGCAAAAATGATGTGTCCAAATCTTTTAAGGAATAAGAGGACAAAGAATGATAGTTGTGTTTTGCATGATGTTTTAGGGGTTAATTTTTATCCATTTAGTGTTAAAGTAAGTGATGAGTATGCGTTTAGAGCTTAATTAGGTTATTTTGTGTATTTAAGTATTTTCAAGGGTTAGTTGGAATTATTGAGCTTAAATTGTATATTTTTGCAGTACCTTGATGCGTGTGCTAGTATTGGAGTGAAAACAAGGTAGAACGGTGAAGCTTTAAAGAGTTTCGGGCTAAATGACATGGGCCACAATCGTACACAACGGCCACAGTTGTGACAGAGAAGGAAGAGAAAGAAGCAGCCAGGCCACGATTGTGCACTTTGAGCCAGGATCGTGACAGAGAGAGACAAGTTATGCCACGATTGCGCACTTCAAGCCACACTCGTGACAGAAAGGGTAAAGCTTTGGCCACGATCGTGACCTACAGGGCCACGATCATGCTGTGTCAAGATGATGTGAAAACTTGATTTTTGTATTATTTTGCAGACCATTTCGACCCTAAGATTGACCTAGAGTTGTTAGAGAATAAATAGAACAATCCTTAGCAGCCGTCAGCAGTGATTAAAGAGCTAAGAAGGTTTTGCAAAAGGGAGAGTTCATCAATCCCGAGAGAAACCTAGAAAGAAATAAACAGATCGAGGAAGGAGACAAAGGAAGAGAGACACATAGATGAACTAGACGCGAAGTACTTCCCCTAATAGGTGGTTTCCCACTGTCGCCACTTCTGAGATTCCATTCCTAAGAGAATTTCCACTTATTTCAGTTTAATTATTGTATACAATTGAAATAGGTGTTGAGATTGATTGTATGAATGTTGAGTCAAGTTTATAATCACCTTTGGATATTAATTTTTGAGATTAATGAAAATCAATTGATTGTGTTTTCTACTATTTAATTGTGATTTCAATTCTACGCTTAATAATTTGGCAGTAAACTAAGAGGGTGAGCCAGGTAAAAATCATCGATTTAGGCTAACAAAAGTTAGGTAAATCGATAGGTAGAGAATTGGATCAAATTGATAAAGTCGTGTAACGAGAGATCGAGCATAGATTCCTTGTAGGTTAATAGACATCTTTAGAACTAATTTAGATTTGGACCAATTATAGATCGAGAGAGAGTAATTCACCCTAGGATTGTTTAGACCTGTCACTTGGTGGTTTCATAATTGGTTGGGTTTTGTTTAATTTTAAATTAAATCCCCTTTCTCTTCCTTGGTAATTTGTAGGTTAATTTCGAGTTAGTTGTGGGTTACTTTTTATTTACTGTTTGGTACTTTAATTTCTCATAATTAATTCTTGATTAATTTTAATTTCTGTATTAGTTTGTTAATGAGGAATTGAGAACCTAGTTGCCTTAGATTTTAGGACTAGTTCCCTTCCTCTTGGGATTGATATCTTAGGTACTACGCGAACGACCCGTGCACTTACGATAATTACCAAGGTTATAAATTGTAAAACTTAGCTCATGTAACCTTGATCGAACAATGAACAGTTGACTATGGACATCAAGTTTGAAGAAGCTATGGAAGTCTTTGTTTAAGAAGCTAAAGAAGAAGAGGAGATAAGGGTGAATGAGGAAGAACCAAGAAGAGAACAACTCACCCTCTTACTAGGCAAATTGTTAGATTCCAAAGAAGATTTAGGGAGTTTTACCATTCCCTATTTTGTTAATAATGCTCGAAAAAAAGACATTACTGAGCTTAATTGATTTTCATAATGTTATCGATATTGTCCTTCTAATTGCTTTGCAATTTCTAGCTTACTTATAGGCTAAAAAACTGATGTTGAATGAAAAAGATGGAAGCAAGCCAATCATAATTGATCCCGATTGAGTTTCCAAGGATAGAGGGTTGAGTTATTGACATTAAAAGAAGCACTATATGGGAGGCAATCCATAGATTGTTAATTCCATGTTATTTCTTTTGAATTTTAGATAGTTTGAATTCTATAGTTAGGTTATTTCATTTCCAAATAAGGTCATGAAAGTGTAGGACTTCAAAATGAGATAGATGATCGAGGAAGTAAGGAAAAGAGAGGTGAAAAGAGCTCTAAATAGTTAGGAAGCGATATTAGGAATGTGTTGAAGGACAAAAGAAGAAAAAATTAAAATTTGGTGAAAATATTGCAAGCCACCATCGTGGGGTAAAACAGCCCGTGCGATTTTCATCTAAGATTTTTACCAATTTACCCTTCCTTCACCTATATATTCATGTCACGCTTCATTTTTTCACTCACTTTTATTTTAACTTTATCTCTCTAATTCTAGAACCTCCAAACACTCTTACTTCTCTCAAGCTAACTTCCAAATCTCTATTTTATTTCAACTTCCACCTACTTGCAATCCAGTATGTTGCAAATTAAGTAGTCAACAAAGTGCAATCAATCATCGAGATGAAATCAAGTCTCGGGACGAGGGTAAAGGAATAGGATGGTAGATTTTAGAGCACCCTTCCTAATCTACACGAAGGAGGAAGGTATTCATTTCCCGTCCCTTAATGTTAAATAAATAGTAGTCCTAAAATATTTTGAGTTTGATACGCTTGATAGGCTAGAATTGCGAGATAAGGTAAAGAATCTAGGAAAAAGAATTCAGTGGGCGGAGCCTATACACTTCCAAAATCCAATTTTCCTAGAGCTCACTCTCGAATTCTTCACTTCCCTTTATTTTGAACCTATTAACCCTAAAGGCCTGTTTGGTTAAATGTTAATTAATGGAATGGAATGGAATGTAATGGAACGGAATGGAACGGTTTATAATGAAATGTAATGCAATACAGTAAAATATTGTTTGGAAAGGATGGAAGGGTTTATAATGTAATGTAGGGAAATGTTGTTTGGAAGATGGATGGAATGGAATGTAATGTATAATAAATTACTAATATACCCCTTAAATTAAAATGATTATTGCAAGAGGTTTATTATTTTATTATTAATTATATATAATTTATTATTAATCATATAAAATATTATTATTAATTATTTATTATATTATATTATATTAAAATTTATTTTATTCTATTCTATGATTTATATTTAAAAATAATTTATTTAGATAGAAATATATGCAAATAATTAAAGAATAATTGTTTATATATTTTCTATTTTCATTAATAAAAATTT
>JAOSBN010025472.1:0-16875 GCA_027563595.1 Erythroxylum suave | reverse complement strand
GAAATGAAAATGATAAATGGGGTTGAACATGTGTAGAATTTATGATGAATGTATATAGTTGAATGATTGTGTTTTTGGGATGATGACCAAACATAGATGATGAATTGATTGTAAACGATATTGAGTTGAAATGGAAGTGAAATGATGAGAAAAATGAGTTAGGAATGATAAATATGCGTAAGATGGGTCATAGGTAACTTGTAGGAGTTGGAAATATGGAATTTGACCCGTAACTGTTCGTTAGACGGACTTGATGTCCGCTAGGCAGACTTTCTCGGGTCTGAAAATGTCCCCAGACCAGTCCATGTCCGTTTGAAGGGACATATGTTTGTTAAGCATGCCTTCTCGAGATAGTTTTAAAATGTGAAAATTTTGACTCTCTAAATAGAAAAAATTTTTCTTCAGGGTCTTCATGGAAGTTGTAGAACACGAATTGCTCTTCAAAACCATACTTGAATGACCATGATTCGAAACTCATAGTGAAAGTTATGCTAATTGTCCCAAATCATGTATATATGCAAATTGTGGATCGATCATTGATTTTCTCTGACATATTTAGGCTTCAATGGAGATTGAAATGTACTTAGTTTGATATGAAAATAAGAGATAAAAATGAGTGATTTGTTTAGGGTGACGGTTGAGGATATAAACATAAGAATGGATTGTCGTATCTCAAGTGTTCAAAATATGAAAATTTTGGAATGTTATAAGAATGAAGACGAGCGTAAGTTGGCTAATGAGGTTCCATAAAAAGGACCCTACAAGGTAATGCGCTCAAGTATGACTCCGAATGTTGGTCTCCAAAAACGGGGTCCAACAGAATATTAGTGACTTGAGTAAGCAAGAGTTGTGGAATATCTTTAAGAAAGTTGTAGAAAATTCACATTGTAAGGTGATAAGGAGCAAGACTGCTACTCTTAATGAAATGGGATCAAGATCTGACATGGCATATCAAGTTGCTGAAATAAATAAGAAGTTGAACATGTTGATGAATGACAAGAAGTCCAGTAGGGACCTTTGCACTCTATGTGGTAGATTTGGGCATGCAGCGGCTGGTTGTATGAACGTTGAAGTAACAATGCCAGAAGAAGAGGTGAACTATGTTGGGAGACAAGGCCAAAGGTTTAATCCTTTCTCAAACACCTACAATGAAGGTTGAAAATTTCATCCGAACTTTTCATGGAAAAACTAAGGGGTTGCGAAACCAATAGGACCACCAGGGTTCCAAACGCTACAAAAACAACAGTATTTCGCTCCCTCATCTTCTGCACCACAACAATTCTCTTCCCTTATGGAGAAAAAGGTAGATAGGCTTGAGGATACGTTTGCTCAATTTATGAGCAAGATGGATCAAAATACTCAAGCTA
The DNA here is from genome assembly GCA_027563595.1 of Erythroxylum suave. Lineage (NCBI taxonomy): Eukaryota > Viridiplantae > Streptophyta > Magnoliopsida > Malpighiales > Erythroxylaceae > Erythroxylum > Erythroxylum suave. Next base: position 15,508 of record JAOSBN010025472.1, on the reverse strand, counting down.
GTTCTTGAGCAATGAACAGAATGGAGTAGAACATTCAGTCTAACTAAGCTACCATTAGAAATTTAGAGGTACAAATCAATCAAGTGGCAAAAGAGGTAAGTGAAAGAGGTACGGGAAAGCTACTTAGCAATACTCAAGTGAATCCAAAACAAGATTGTATGGCAATTTGTTTGAGGAGCGGTAAGGAGATAAAAGGTGTGGTACCCAAGGAGAAAGATGGTAAGATTGGTGAAATAAGGGAGGATGAATTTGTGAATTTGAATGAAGAAGAAGGGCCTAAGGAAACCGAACCAAGAAAAGAGCACTCACCAATTTTAGAATTTTCTTTTGTGCCACCCATACCATATCCTCAAACGGTAAGTAAGAAGCATGGTGATTTCAAATTTTAGAAATTCCTTGACCTTTTCAAAAAGATCCATATCAGTATCCCTTTTGCAGAAGCACTTGCTGAGATGCCTGCTTACACCAAGTTCTTGAAGGAAATCATCTCTAACAAAAAGAAACTGGACGATTTTGTGGCGGTAGCCTTAATTGAGGAGTGTAGTTCTATTTTACAAAATAAACTAACGGTAGCCTTAACTGAGGAGTGTAATTCTATTTTACAAAATAAACTGCCTCCCAAGTTAAAGAATCTAGGGAGTTTCACTATTCCCTGTCATTTTGGTGCTTCTAATGTTTTTCAATGCTTATGTGGCTTAGGGGCAAGTATTAATCTTATTCCTTTGTCTCTTTATAACAGGCTTGGAATTAGTGAACTCAAACCAACTACAATCTCATTGCAACTTGCCGATATCTCAATTCATTGGTATAGTTGAGGACTTATTGGTGAAAGTTGGTAAGCTTATAATTCCAACTGACTTTGTTATGCTTGAGATGGATTTTGATATGCAGGTTCCTATAATCTTAGGAAGGCCATTTTTAGCCAATGGTGGAGCATTGATTGATGTCCCGGATAGTAAGTTAACTTTATGGGTTGGTGGTGAGAAAGAGGTGTTTAACATTTTCGAGGTTTTAAAGGGACCCTCTTTCGATGAGATCACCTATAGAATAGATGTGATTGATTCTCTTGCAATCGAATCTATTCCTAATCTGATATATGATGATGCTTTAGAGACATGCCTAGCTTTAGGAATACATAAGAATGAATTGAATGAGGAGTCAAGGGAATATGCTTATAGATTGCAAGGTAACGGTTTTATGTATAGACCTCCAATTGAAGAATTGGGCCCTCCTAACCCAAAACTGTTACCTTCCATCTTGAGTCCACCAAAACCTGAATTGAAACATCTTCCAATTCATTCGAGGTATGCATTCTTGGGAGAATCAAATACTTATGTAGTTATCATTTCTTCTTCTTTAAACTCCTCTCAAGAAGAGAAGTTGTTAAGGATGTTACGTGAACATAAAGCTGCTATTGCATGAAGTATTGCTTACATTAAGGGAATTAACCCTTCTATTTGTGTTCATAGGATTTTAATGGAGGAAAACCATAATCCTAGTGTGGAAAGTCAAAGGAGGCTCAATCCCAATATGAAGGAAGTTGTGCAATCTAAGGTACTTAAATTACTTGATGTAGGAATTATCTATCCTATTTCTGATAGCTCGTGGATAAACCCTGTGTAGGTTGTAACAAAGAAAGGTGGCATAACTGTCATTTCTAATGATAGTAATGAGCTAATTTCCACTAGGGTTGTCACAGGGTGAAGAGTTTGCATAGACTACAGGAAATTAAATGCAGCAACTACAAAAGACCACTTCCCTTTACCCTTTATTGATCAAATGTTGGAAAGACTAGTGGGGCATGATTATTACTACTTTTTAGATGGTTATTTAGGGTATAATCAAATTCCTATAGCCCCGGAGGATCAGGAGAAGACCACCTTCACTTGTCCCTACGGTACATTTGCTTATCATAGGATGCCCTTCGGTTATGCAATGCTCCTACTACTTTCCAACGCTACATGATGTCTATATTCTCCGACATGGTGGAGGATATAATTGAGGTATTTATGGACGACTTTTCTGTCTTTGGTTCTTCTTTTGATGCATGTTTGTTCAATTTAGAACAGGTTTTACAAAGATGTGAAGAAACTAATCTTGTGCTAAATTGGGAAAAGTGCCATTTTATAGTACAAGAAGGAATCATCCTAGGCCACAAAATCTCAAATAGTGGAATAGAGGTGGATCCAGCAAAAATTGAAGTCAACAATAAATTTCCACCTCCCAACTTGGATAGGGCAATAAGGAGTTTTCTTGGACATGCAGGGTTTTATAGAAGATTTATTAAGGATTTTTCCAAGATTTCTAAACCCTTATGTGCTTTGTTGCAAAAGGAAGTTCCTTTTGAATTTGCTGATGAATGTCTTGGTGCTTTCAACAGGTTGAAGAAGGAACTTACCTCAACTCCTATAATGGCTGCACCGAATTGGAATCTCCCTTTTGAGTTGATGTGTGATGCTAGTGATTATGCACTCGGGGCTGTTTTAGGACAAAAATAGGATAAGAAATTACATGTCATTTATTATGCTAGCAAATTTCTTAATGATGCTCAAATGAATTATGCTACTACAGAGAAAGAATTGCTAACAGTAGTTTTTGTATTTGATAAATTTAGATCTTATCTTGTTGGGTCCAAAGTCATTGTTTACACTGACGATTCTGCGTTGAAATATTTGCTTACTAAAAAAGATGCCTAACCAAGGTTGATGAGATGGATTTTACTCTTGCAGGAATTTGATTTGGAAATTAGAGATAAGAGGGGATCAGAAAATTCAGTAGCTGATCATCTTTCCAGACTTAAGAAAGAGTACAAGTTAGAAGTTAAACCAATTAATGATGCGTTTCCTGATGGGAATCTGTGGTCTGTTAAGGGAAATATTCCTTGGTTTACTGATCATATTAATTTTCTAGTGTCAAGCATTATACCGAGTGATTATTCATACCATAAGAGAAGGAAATTCTTATCGGAGGTAAGGAACTACTTTTGGGAAGACCCGTTGCTCTTTAAAAGGTGTGCTGATGGGATAATAAGGAGATGTATACCTGATGAGGAGATGTGTTCAGTGTTATATCATTGTTATGCCTCTCCTTATGGTGGACACCATGGTAATAACAAAACAGCAGAAAAGGTTTTACAATCCAATTTATATTGGCCTACTCTCTTTAAGGATGCTAAAACTTTTGTCATGACATGTGATAGATGTCAAAGGATGGGAAACATAGGTAGGAAGCACGAAATGCGTCAATTGGGGATTTTAGAGGTAGAACTTTTTGATGTATGGGGCTTAGACTTTATAGGACCGTTTCCAGTATCTTTTGGCAATGAATACATCCTTGTGGCAGTTGATTATGTATCTAAATAGGTGGAAGTCATAGCTTTGCCAAACAACACTGGAGCAAGTGTGGTGAAATTTGTGAAGAAGCATATATTTTCAAGATTTGGAGTCCCAAGAGCCATAATTAGTGACAATGGGGTGCACTTTCAAAATCATCAATTCAAATCTCTATTGGAAAAATATGGGTGCCATTTCAAGTTTGGAACTACCTATCATCCCCAAACTAGTGGGCAAGTCAAGGTATCGAATCATGAAATGAAACAAATTTTAGAAAAGACAGTCAATACATCAAGAAAGGATTGGGCATTGAAGCTTGATGACGCTCTTTGGGCATACCGTACAGCATACAAGACTCCCTTGGGTATATCCTTATATAAACTGGTCTTTGGGAAATCTTCCCATCTTCCAGTTGAAATTGAACACAAGGCGTTATGGGCAATCCGGAAGTTGAACTATGATTTCAAAAAGGCTGGAAAAAGGAGACTAATGGAGTTAAATGAGTTAGATGAGTTTCGCCTGTATGCTTTTGAGAATGCTAGAATCTATAAGGAGAGAACCAAGACTTTCCTCGACAAGCATATCCTTTGGAGAGAATTTAAAATCTGGTCAAAAGGTTTTGTTGTTTAACTCTCGTTTGAAACTGTTTCCAGGAAAATTGCGATCAAGATGGTCTGGACCCTTTATGGTGACCAAGGTATTCCCACATGGAGCAGTGGAAATTAGGAAGGATGAGCAACCACCCTTCATGGTCAATGGGAAATGACTAAAGCATTACTTTGAGGGAGAGATGGTCAGATACATTTCCACCATCACATTCAACAATTGACATCATGGTAGCCTAGTCTAGTTAAGGACACTAAACTTAGCACTCGTTGGGAGGCCACCCAACATCTCTAACTCTTTTTGTTGTTTTGTGAATTTCATTACTTGATTTTCCTTCATTCCTTTTTATTCTAGATTATTGTGTGATATGTAGGGTTAACGTTTCTGAGACACCACCTAGTATCATGAAGAATAGTATGATCAAGATGCATTAAGCCAAGAGGTAAGATTCTTGTTATGTGTGGGGGAGGTAAGTCTTTTCACATTTTTGTGATTTTCATTCATACATCATGCATATAATCCTATGGTAGCATTGAGTAGTTAAGATGGGCAATAAAAGCGTGAATTAAGCGTGATGGACATAAGCAAATCCTAGAACAGTGGTTCACTCCTAGAAGACCCGAAAAGGTCCGCTTAGCGGACCTAGTGTCCGCAGTGTCTGCTAAGTGGACATGACTTACATTCAGATATTAAAAGACTCGAAAAGGTTTGCTTAGCGGATATTACCCAACTTCTATCACTAGGAAACCCGATAAGGTCCGCTTAGCTGACATCACGTCCGCTTAGCAGACATCTGTGGCAATTAGGGTTTAAAAATTTCCCCCCCCTCTTCTTTCCCACACTCTCCCTTATTTTCTTTTTAGTTTCTACCTCCTCCTTCACGCCACCTCCTTTTGTGCCTTTCCCTGGCCTATTCCACCCTCTCACCCAGATTCACTCCCTTTTCTTCTTCCTTTCTTCTTTTCTTCCACTGCCTTCAACCTATAAAACCTTAATCCCTTTACAAAAACTCTAATCGCCTTCCTCATAGGGTGCTACTCTCCTCTGTGTTATCAACATACAATAACCTCGCGTTAATGGCTTTTGGGACTTCTTTTAATGCTTAGGGCTACGTCTTACACCCTTTCCACTCACAGTTTGCTTAGGTAAGTTCTATCTCTCCAACTTTGGATTTATGGAATGACCAATTGGAATCCCCACGAGTATGGGAGCTTGAGAATGTGTTGTGACGATGTAACCAAGGGTTCGTATAGCTATTGACATGCTGGGTGTGTGCTATTGACGTTGAATTTGGGGGTATGTTGAAGTTGATTTGGTTTGTCCCTGCATTACTGACTGTGTAGAAAAGGGGACTTAGGTTTGTGTTAATCATTGTGGAATATTGAAGTGTCAAGTTTGGAGGTTGGATTGAATTCCACGCTTATATTGAAAAAGGCTTGGGTTTGTCTTGAATTTGAACTTGTGGTTAAGTTGTGGTTGCAATGTGATTGAACTTATGGTGATTCTCTATTGTTGCGAGTGAGTTGGCAGTATACGTATCCACAATGTCGCGCTTCAAGCAAATGGCGAGAAAGAAAACTATCTAATTTTCCAGAGCAGCTAAGAGGAAGCGGGTGGCCGAAGAGACAGCAGAACCGGAGCTTCAGTAAGCTCTATTCATCATTGACCAATATGAAAATTGGTATCATAAGAAGAAGAATAACAAGTTTGTGATAGAAGTATCCGTGGAAGCAGGAATAGATGAAGCATGCCATATGCGAGCAAACTTGGATAGGTTCCACTAGGGCAAATTGTTGGATTTGAAGGGAGCCTATCACCCATCGACAGTCAAACAATTTTATGCAAATTTGATCACGACAACAGAAAAGCATCCATCGGAGCTTGTCTCTCAAGTAAATGGTAGAGAAGTGGTCATCACCGAGGAGTTAATTAGCACCCATCTAAAGTTGCCTGTGGGAGGTCAAGTCCCCTCCTTTGATAACCAGGGAAGGTGTTCCATTGATACCCAATAGAACAAAGATGATGCTATGATTCGTTTTGGGGTTAAGGCAGCTATGCGCTTTACCAATCAGCGGATGTTTATACACTGCGGCCCTCTTAACATTGAACCCAGATTAGTGGCATTCATTCTTGCCTATAATGTCATTCCGAAGGTGAGTGACTCGGGGTATCTTTAGAATGAGGATCTATATACATTTTGGACAAAATGTTCTTCTGAGATGAGCAATTCCAGGGCTTCACGATTGCCAAAATGATCATAAGCTCGATGTGGCAAGTAGTGCACTATAAAGCTGAAACCAAAAGATTTGTCTTTCCAGTACTACTGAGCTAACTATTCGGGCCCCTGAAGGTCCTATATAGAAATGAAGATGTGGCTCATACGACTGAAGTGGATGTCGTCAATGTGGACAAAACGAGGGAATTTAATTATCACAAAGATGCTCTAAACAGATGGATCAATCTGCATCGAGCAAAGGCCAATCCGACTACAACCTCTGCACCTCAATCCCAAACCACTCAAGACCACATAGACCAGCGGCTTCTGACCCAGCTACAAGAAGTTTTCACAGAAGTCCAGGAACTTTACACTCAAGTGGGACACCTTGCAGATTCCCAAACAAGAATGGAAGCCATGCTGAGAGCTTTTATGGAGGGTCTGCCACCCCTTTTGGGATAGAACTTGATGAGCCACCATAGGATTTTAGGAATGCATGTGCATTTTTCCTTTTCATCCATTTATTCTTGCACTGTCTTTTTTGTTGATCCTATGTGTATTTTGTTTCTTTCACCTGGAGATTTATAAGGATAACTTCGGTACTCTTTTGTCTATCTCTATAACTTTGTTATGTCTATAGCTTGTTAGAGATATGAATACACAATGCAGAATGTGGTTTATAGACAATGCAGTCGACTTTTCAGGGGGTTTCTTTAGCCTTACTCTTTATTCCGTCTTTGCATTCTTATTTCTTTTTTATCTTTCCCAACATTGAGCACAATGTTGATTATAAGTGTGGGGGAGGATAAATTAATGATGAAGGATAAATTGATGATGATTTTGCATGTCTTATTTTACATTGAAGTATCTTATAATTCCCAGTTAAAAAAACGTCCTTTGTTGTGCTTAAACTTTGCATTAATTAATTTTGCATAGTTTCTTCATGCATGTTATATACTTATACATCTTATAAATTCTAATTGTCCTTATAATCTAATTTAGCGAGTTAATTATATTATGGGAAAGATTGATCTTAACTAAGATGCATAATATGATTAAATTAATTACATACCTTGTCACAATTGAATGTTATAATGTTAAATTGATTGAATGAGCATACTATTGAATGAGAAAAAAATCACTAAGTGAGCTATTTTGAGCCTAAAGATTGCACCCAATCCTATTTTTCTTGTGAGTGGCATAATTTTCTCTTCTGTGTATGTTTACTTCTAGAACTTGCATTGCATCTTTTTGAGGTTACATAATCATACTATGGTATGTTCATGAAAGTGATAAAAGACACTAGGATTGAACTTGAGGCAAATAGCTAACCCTTTTTATATATCAATCCCCTAGTGAACCCTTTGTGCATATTAATTGTATTTGAGCCTTTTTCTTTGCAAACCTATTCCAAAGAACCTTGAACTAAGAAAAACAAATTTACCCTTGTTCAATGGTTAGTAGAGCTATAAATGTTGTGCATTCAATATTCTTATTGATAGGTATACAAAGGAAGAAGTGTGGGGGTATTTTTTACAAAAATCGAAGGAACATGATAAAAAAATAAAATAAAATAAAAGCAAAAGAAAAGAAAAGAACATTTTGGCATCTAAATGATGTTTTTGAAAACTGGGCATGTTCTCGTCAAATCTCAAAGATGAAAGAATGATGGAAAATGTTGATAATATTGGTATAGTTGTCTAAGTATTATGGTTATTGGGCAATTTTTCAACAAAAATTTGCCAATGATGATTGTAATTTCTATAGTTGTGCTCTACTAACTGTTGAAGGTTTAAATTCCTATCCTTTCTTTCTTAGCCTATTTTACCCCTTGGCCCTATTTGTGGCGCCCTAATACCCCCTAGAGGATATTGTGAGTGCCACACATATAGAACACACTGAAGACGAAACATATAAAAGACATGTACATACACACATTCATTTCCAGAGTCTCAACAACAAGCATCGCATATCAAAACTTCCAAAAGCAGCCTGAATTAAGTTTATTACAACCCATCAAAATAAAATTCAAGATTCATATACATGAAATACAAGTCCAAAAACACTCTCAAAATACATATGAACAAAACAAAAATTAGACTCCTTTGGCCATCACGGTTGTCTTGTCCCAGTTCCTACATCCCTCTTTCAGAACCTATACGGGGCAAATCTACCGTGCTAAGCATATAACTTAGTGAGTAATAACTAATCTATGGATAAATTGACAACTTATCATACTGAAACATATAAAAGACATATACATGTATTAAACAATAAATCAGACATAATGTATTTCAGAGCAGACTTTATATTTAATAGAATTGAACATCACAAGAGGGTATAAACTCTTTAGAATCAGAACAATAATGTTTATGTCATAATCAAACACATATATCAGAATTATAAAACCAGATAACTGCTAATCCATCAACAGAAGTGGGTAACGGGACTTATACAGAAGAGACCGAAGTCTCGACACTGAAGTGTCATAGAAGAGACCGAAGTCTCGACACCTAAGTGTCAATATCAGAAGACACCGGAGTGTCAATAACAGAAGATGCTGAAGAGTCAATAACAGAAGACACCAAAGTGTCACAGAAGCAGCTGCAGACCCTTCTAGGCATGCCTATTTACCCATGACTAGGACTTAACAGTTTTAAAATCAAACAAACTCATATCATGTTCAACATAATTAGGCAGTCATTGCTTTCATGCCAAAATTCAAACATATTAATCTAACAACTTTGCAAAACATTCTATGGACCAAAAGCAGTAGCAAACAAAATAATCAAAACAAAACTATTAAATTTGACCATCTAGATTACTTACAAAAAAAAACCATCTAAAATTAATTATTAAAACACCATCTAAAATTACTTACAAAAACTCCCTTATTGCTTATTGCCTCGATGCCCCGGCAATATCTGGAATCGGTCGCTCTAAGGGTTCCTCTAAAACATTCAATACAAACATATATTACTATTGTGTACAATTATGAATTCAATTATGCACGTTCACGTATACTGAATATGTATGATGCATGATTATGACAAATTCCGGGTTTCTTATCCTTAATCTTGTCACATTCTCAATCATGTGAAACCAAACTCAATTCCTCAATCCAGATTTATTTTACACTCAACTTTCGAGTCCACCTTGCTCAATTATTCTCATCAAGTAGTTGACGTAATTAGATAATACTTCCTTATATAAAGTAGTCCCTCTTTGTCTTAGGTTTCCAATGATACTAAGTTTATCCAATTTGGTTTAGTATACTAAAAGTTATACTCGAAAGATTTCAAGATGTTCTTGAGCTTTATCAAAATTCCTATCTAAACTTCCAATCAAATTATGAAATTCTTAGAGGCAGAAATAGATTCTAATCTCTTCATACAATTTGTATCTTTATGTCTCTAGTTCACTCCAAATAAAAAATCACTCCATTTGGATAACTATGGAGAAACTTATGCCCAAAATACTGAAGTATATTCAAGTCGTCAGGAATCTTCGCCACGGAGAGCCAAAAGTGTGCCGCGGCAAACTGTCGAGATAGCAAAATTCTTCGACCTTTTTACAAAAGTCACTGCGGCGAACTCAACTTCTTCTTCATGCTCGCCACGGCGAACCAAAAAGAGTTGGTCGTGGCGGACTTCTTCCTTCGCCGTGGTGAACTTTCACAGAGAACTCTACTGCTATCCATTCCCAGAAATTCTCAAACTTCCCTCTTATTCAATGAACACATAACACACTTAAATCAATTCTTCTACTTCCATTTCTGCCTAGCACAACTCAAGTAAATCACATTTATATTTAAACACTAAAAACCAATGCATGCACTTGAAATCATTTTCAGCTTTCTCTCCCTACTGTAAAATTCTATCTTTTATCTGATGCTTTTCTTTTTACTATCCTCCATGCTTTCACTTCATTTAACTCGTTTCTATACTAAGATCTCACTAAATTCTATAAATACTTTCTGCACAAACTCCATGCAATCTGTAATACACTTTCACTACTTATCTCTCTTGTCATTGTCATTGAATTTTCTTTATACATAACTCATGCATGTATTTATTCCCAACAGTATAACATCATCATAATCATTCACAAAACTAAGAAACTTAAAACTTCACTTACTTGGTTCAACTTCAGTTCCAGCTATGAATGTTCTTGATGGATTAAAAAAAACCAAGGATAACGAAATAAACACTCTCAAGGAAATGAAATTCTCACTTTGAGGTAAGATTCAAAAGCCAATAGATGAATATAGGGAGATGTGGTATAGGTGATTGTGAAAAGAGAAAGGGGAGGTGTTTTCGGTGGAGACTAAACAAAAGAGCTTATGAAAATTTCTTACTCAAACATAACTTAGGTGGCTTCATCATCCAATGCCACATGCCAATCTTTAATTGGTCCACATGTCACACTAGGACTGGTCCAATTTTCAATATTCTTCTAAAAATTTACCAATAATTCCAAAATAATACTAATAGTCTCCAAATTAAATTTCTATAATTTATTCGCATTTCATAATTCCATTTTACCCGGAAAAATGTCATGAATGCATGTTGTATGTGTCAAAAATGCTTATACACAATAAGTAAATATTCAAATATGCAAAGCATAAAATGTACTAAATTTTCTTAAGATTCTAACCCCTAATATGGGGTGTTACATTATTACAACCAAAGGAATAAAGACCTTTTTTATTCATGGACATGTCATGGATGGGAGTAGTGGAGAAGTAGATAAGACGCAAGCTTATGGTAAGAGACATGCATTAGAAGATGATTGGAAGTCACCCTTAAACACTTGTGTGGAAGTGAATGCTTTATGAGAGACTTCATTCATGGCATGTGATTTTGATTAGTTGAAGCATTATGATGTCTTATTGTTGCTCTGTTTGTGATCTAATTTATGAAGTATTATGTGGTCTTATGTCTATGTTTCAATTCTTACCTATAATGCTTTCAACTTATTGGATTGAACTATGACGATGATTAGGTGTGGAATGATGGAAAGAAAATGTTTGTGGGTATCGTTCATTTTAAGTAAACCCTCAGGAGACTTTAACTCCTCCATTATGGACACATAGTGGTTTAAAGGCTTGTGGCATATGCTAAATGCCACCGTGCATCCACGAAAGTGGAATCAATGTCTTTTTTGCTTATTATTTAGTTTTTTTTGGTTTTTGCTTGGGGACAAGCAATAGTTCAAGTGTGGGGGAATTTGATTAGTCAAATTATTTATATATGATTTTGGGATGAATTGGAACTAATTTGACTTATCTTCATGTGAATTATGCACTTTATTTGGTTAATTCTCACATTTCAACCTTATTGCTTAATAGGTGCAATTACAAAGATTTTGGGGCAAACCACATAACTTTCATTGTAGATGTCGGATTAGATTCATTCAAGTACGCTTTCGAAGAAGACTCCGAGCTCTACAACTTCATGAAGACCCCAAGGAGAGATTTGGCTTTTTGAAGGGTCAAAAGTGCACATTTGTGAAGATGCTCAATGTATGTCCGCCTACAGACATCATGTCCCTTCAAACGGACATCAGTGGAAAAGGAAGGCTGACAAACCCGTGAATGTTCGCTTAATGGACATTCACTGTCCAAACTGCTCCAGAGACCCGAGAAGGTCCGCCTAGTTGATGTTGACAGTGCAGACACCATTTTTATTCCCCTGTTTAGCAAAGACTAGGTTTCTTTGATTCCAAGACACTACATATATTCGTTTTAAAAACCTAAATAGGGGTTCTGGCACTGAAAATGAGGCAAGGAGATTGGAGGCACCCAAAATAGGAAAAGAGGAAGAAGGAGGAGGATGGCATCAAGATTGGAGCAAGCTTGATTTGTCTTCTCTCTCTATTCTCTCTCTCTACCCTGTCTTAAATGTTGACAGTCTCTATGTATTTTGATTCTGTTATCACGTGCTAGAAGTAAACCCCATTTAGGTTTAAGGATGTAGCCTATTTTATGGATTGATTGATGTTTTATGGAATGATTGGTGCTGAATGAAGGTTCTTGAGTTATATTTATCTTTCTTGAGCTTCATTGTTGTTTCTATGATTGATCACCATAGATGCAATCTTAGGAATCATATGATGGACTGAGAGGTGAAGTGCGATTTGTGCATTAGGAAGATAAACACATTAGATTCAAAGATAGAGATATCCTAAACTAGCGTGATAACTTAGGATTGCTTGTTCTTAATGAATTTGACTAGTTAGGTTTCACATTGAGAAATGATAATCAACTAGTTGGGTATTCTTGTATGTCTTGAGAGATAATATAAGTGAATTTGTGCAACTGTTATTATAACTTGTCATTCAATCAATTCCATAATTTATCGATCAATTCCTTAAATTGGTGAATCCCAAAGCCCTAAATCTCAACATCAAAATTTTCCTTGTTTATTTATTCATAGTCTTTACAATTGATTGTTCACTCAAATCCAACCATCTTTTAATTTTCTTGTCATTTTTGTTCAAGTAATTAGTATTAATTAAGTAGTGAGTATTTTAGTCCTCATGGGATACGACCTTGGAATACTTGATGTGTAAGTACTAGGAACGACTCTGTGCACTTGCAGATTTTGTTGACTAAGGAGTCACCATGCCCCGCTATTGTCTTTTAACTTCTTAATAAATTATGGAGAAAGCCCCTCATTGAGCCAAAAAAAATCATCACTAAATGTAAAAGCTTTTGCAACCAAATAGAACTTTCGTCACCAAATATCGACCTTTGGGTGACGCTTCAGAATATCGCCACCAAATATAGAACCTTTAATGACGACTTTCTGGCTTCGTCGCTAAATGTTTGACAAGTTTTAGTGACATTTTCATCAATCATCACCATTGCATTATTTAGCGACGAATATATGAAATCGTCATCCATTATGCATCATTTAGTGACGATTTTTCTTAATTGTTACTAAATATTCAGCATTTGGTGACGATTTGTTGTTTACATCGCTAAAGGTTTTCCCTTGTGTGACGCCTTTTGGTTTCATCACTAATATGGTAAGTTTTAGTGACGACTGCTCTTAAATGTCACAATATGTTGTCTTTTGGTGACGAATTTCGTTTCATCGCGAAAGAAATCGTCAAGAAAGGGTGTTTTTGTTGTAGTGATCCCTTCCAAACCATAATTTTTTAATATTACATCCATTTACATTTCATTCCATTATAAATCATTTCATTTTATAAAAAACCTTACGTCAAACCAAATATAGCATTAAGTTGAGCTCCAGCTCGGACTGCCCAAGCTTGACCCAGCTTGACACCCAATACCTATAATAAAAATGGCGTTTTGCACCCAAAAAAAAGTCATTTTCTATATTTAATTTAAAAAACAAAAAAGATAAGTCAGGTCCTATCAAGCTTGAGCCAGCTGCCTCCCTTCTCGTCAACTATCAAAGGCCCGACACTTTCAACTTGAGCCATTGTCATTACATATATATATATATATATATTTGTGTGTGTTAATTTATTAAATAGTTTATTTAAAATATTTATTTTATAAAGTATTATGTGTATGTAATAATTTTTTCATTATACACCTTAAAATAACATTTACAAATTTTATTAATATTAAAAATCTAAATTATAGACAAAGTAAGCTACTACTAAGTTAAACCAAAGAGTAGGTTAAGAGAACTTTTTTGTTTTACTTTAGTGCCTTTTAAAAATGATAAAGAGTAATATTTATCTTTGATAAAAAAAATGGTTATGCATTAAAAAATATGCATAATACTATAAAATATGACTCAATTACTATATAAATATTTATCTAAGAATACCAAATTAAATTTCAACTTTTCACTAAAAAGAATCTATATTTTATGGAAACATAAGTTTTGAGATTGTTCGTTAAAAATGGTACTTCTATATCACAAACTCCATTTAAATGCATTATAACAATTAACTTTAATACCAATTAAAATTTTGGGAAATTATACAAAATAGAAATTTCATAACGTTTAATGAAAAAAATCTAAGTGCTTGGTTAGTTGATATGGGAAGAAAGGAATGAGTAAGAAAAAAAAAAGATGATTGATAATATGTTATAATTAGATAAATAGTATTTTTATATTCCTTTTTTGGGCAATATTCCATACCTCCAATATAGTGAAAAATAAAATTAACTCCTTGCTAGATTCATTATAATTTTTATTATCATTTCCCCAAGTGAACTAAGCACACTCTAACTACCATCATATGCATTAGACCATCACTTGTCTTATTCTTTGATGATTTTACTGCCCATGATTAGGGTTTGACACACAAATTACTAATTATTTGGACTTAAAAGAAAGCATCAATTAAAAAATATTAAACTTCACTTAATTTTGCAATTATAGTTTGAACTTAAACAATGACAATTAAATATTTAAATTTTAATTTTTTCAATTCTAATCCAACATTAACATTTCTGTTAATATTACATATTACTGATATGTCTTGTCACATAAGACAAAAATTTTAAACTCTTATCTACATCAGACTTGATTAAATTTAACCAAACTAGTAATTTTGATATTGAAATTTCTAAATTAAATATAAGCCCATAAGTATAAGCAACGCCTCGTCTACCTTTTTGTGAATTATTGATTTTGAAATGATACAAAATAAACTTAACCACCTATCTTTTTTAGAAATATGTTTTGGATTTGGCTTTTGTAGGGAAAAGGTCAAAACACATGAGACATGCTTGCGCATGCACGCTGTGATTAAATTATTCTCGTTTGGCACGCAGCACTAGGCACTAAGCATCAATCTTCTGTGATGGTACAATCTAGTATCTACCAATATATATATATATAATATTTGGGATTATTTATCCAGTTGAATAAAGTATCGGCCACATGTAACGCATGCTACCCATGATCTCTCACTTTAAAGAATGACCTATACCCTCCTAGTTCAAGCGTTCATGTCACGTTATTCTTATTATTCTATGCCCCTTCACAATGAACGTTCATCCATCGTTTTCGGCAGATACAAACAAAGGCTCACGCCGCCACCATTTATTTCTTCTTATGAAATTAATAATAAATCTATGCGCTGGATTAATTAGATACATGAACTCACATGTGATTAAGTGCTTTTCGTATAAATCCTAGAATCACAAAATCTAAAAGGATCGACACTCGAGCAATCAAATCAGGTTCAACCAGTGTTTTAAAAATCGGACCGGACATCGAACCGATCGAAGGAAAGGTTTAAGGTTTAGAGGTTCAACTGGTAGTGAACCGCTACAAAACCATAATATAATAAATAAGATGAAAATTTTATAAGAATAAATAAAAATAAAATATTTTATTGAAATAAAAAATACACCAAT
>JAOSBN010025461.1:0-16877 GCA_027563595.1 Erythroxylum suave | reverse complement strand
ACCGTCTTGGACATCTTCTTGTTATACGACTTCCTCCAATTGTGCGAGTCATTGCTCAGACTTTTATTCAAGTAAGCTTATGGTCTCATGCTCTTTGTTTATCTTTGTTTCTTTTTTATGGTTTAGTGGGAAGGAAGACTGCATCTTCAGTTAAAAGTTGCCTACATGTACTGTCTCATGTGCATTTTGCTTTTCGCATTCAGGTTCTGAAACCAGTCACCCGTAAGAAATTAAGAATTGAAGGAGGCATGTATCACAGGGTTCTATCCGAGTACCTTCAGCAACTCCCATCGTATCTTGGTGGCAATTGTGCCTGTAAGATATGCTCAACCACTAGCATTCATGCGACCCAGCATGCTGATTTCAGAGAAGATACAAGGGAAATAGATTATGAGCATCTTAGTGATGGTGAAGATGATCCGTCCTTGCCAAGTCCGAATTATCAGACTGATATTATCATGGATAATGAGTGGGACCAACTGTTGAAAACTGCTGTAATTAGCATCCTCATGGTATGGATTTTTATAGCTCTGACTGCCAGTTTTTATGATCCTGAAAGCCGGCCCTTCTAAAATCGTCTAAGCATAGCCTTTGTTTGTGCATCTTAGTATCTCCAGCGTAAAGATATTTGTGACTATGGCACATTAGGGATTGCTCTGAGCATTTATTGTACTTGTGACGGTCATCTATCATATATGTGAACCTCCAAGGGTGGGCTATTGGTGACGATGTTGGTTTTTCCTCTACCGGGCGATTTAGGATTTTAGAGGAAGCTGAGGCAGCCTTCGGAAAAGGAGAGGCTTATCTTTGCTGTTTTCCATCTAATAAGTAAATGTTTAATTTTTAATATTTTGTGCAAAAAATTTTTTTAAAGCGCTTGTGCATTTTTATGTGCTTACTAATTTGAATAGTTTTTGCAAATAGTGACGTTTTAACTGACACCCAACTCTTGTGTTGTAGTTATTTAAGGATTTGAAGTGAAGGGGTTGCTAAATTTTAACTAGATGACCCTGTATGAAGCCTACCGAACAAAAGGATTAGAAAGGGATTGAACAGAATAGCAATTGGTTAGGTTAGTCATTTGATTATTGGTCGCTAGAAATGAATAAGCATCATCGAAACTTGACGGATAGAATCGAAGAAATCTTTACCAAAGCCACTATTCTTATCACCAATAGTTGGATAAATGATCTCTGAATTTAGTGCTTATCATTATCGATATAAGTTGTACAGGAACTGTCCAATGGAGATATAGTCCAGTGATTTTCCAAGTCACCTTTTTGTGTTGGGTTAACAGATTTCAACAAATAGATTTCGTATATGTTGGCCCGCCATTAAAGTCTTTGATTACTAGTTTTGGTTTGAGAGGGTTATTTTTGATTGGCAGAATGGGCTAGGTTTCGGGACGCGGTGTTGTGTCCTGCTGCCTTTTCAATTACCTGAACAGGTATATAAAAGCTGACGAGTTGACAAAAGTGGGTGTGGACCTCACTATAGCTTGTCACATTCACCGTTTTATTTATAATTATTTACAAATACTCTTTGGCATTGCTTGATAAACAGTCGGTCGTATTAGTGATAGTTAATTTTATTAGCTAATTTGATCTGTGAATAATATCAACTGTTTATTAAAGATGTTTGATAAAATTAGTTATTTAATATTAATTATTGATGTGTAAAATAACTTATGAGAGTATAATTTTAAAAAAATAAGGTCATGAATATTATTTTTTTAGTATTTCGATGAATATTCTTATAAAAATTTAGATTTTACAAAAATTAAGTTTATAATTTTAATTAAAAACATAATAATAATAATAATAATAATAATAATAATAATAATAATCTAACGTTAAATTATCTATTAATAAGAACGATATAAAGAGTTATATCATATTAATATTTTTATATAATATGCATGAATTTTATAATTTAATAAAATAAAATGTTAATATTTATAGTATGACATAGATATAATGTATAGTAGTTATAAACTAAAACAATTAATTTGATGTAACTTTTTATGTTCAAAAACTTAATATTATGATATTTGTAAAAGTAAACTAATATAATAAAATTAAACAAAGATTAAAAATTTAATTAACTCCTTTATGATATTATTCCAAATTTTAGTACAATGAAAAAAACCAACTTAAAAAACACACAGAGCAAAGTAGAGAGTAAAATAGAGGACAATATTGTCATTAGGTAAACAGTTAACTACAAAAGCTCTCTTATGGAGCTTTTAGAAATTAGTTTATTGGAGTTAAATAAGTCAATCAACAAGTTATTCACCAAATATATTAATAACTTTTTAAGATGATCAAAAAGTTTACTTTTAGTCAATAAGTTAAAAAACAACTGATAAGCTATTTGTCAAATACCTCATTTAAAATGTTCTAAGTATTGAACTCAGCCAGAAGGAAACTTCTGGGCTCCATTGCCCATGATGTATTGAAGTTTTTGCATTTATTTTTTATTGCATCCTCCCCAGCTTGAAACTACATGTCAATACGAAGAAAAGCTTAACTTCTATCCTCTTTGCATAGGATTCCACTATTGGCGATCGTCAAAGAACAGCTACACCATTTGCCTAAAGTCTTTCTCGACTTTAATTTTGATGTCACCCTACACAAAGTTAGTGCATAACTTGTTGGGTATACTTTCCTGTTCATATTCCATGAAATCCTGCGGCTTATGACCATTCAATTAAAAATGGATGCGTAAGCAAATAAAGGCAATGCTCAATTCTTTTACTAAATTCAAGTAAAGGAACTATTAGTTGGCGGCATGCGGGTTGTTTGCAAATGGAAACTATAAAAACTATAGAAAAGATACTCTTCCTAAAAATGTATAGCAAGTTCATGTTTTATCACGAAATTGGCTGTAATACATGATCAAGAAGCTTTTCCTGAAGGTGAAAACAAATGCACGCTCTCCATTAATTTCACGTCAAAAGGAGAAGTTGGATCAAGAACAGCAGAAGCTTGCTTTAACTAACCTGATCCACTAGTAAATTTGATGCTCCACTTGACTCTTCCTCTACTCAAAGAGCAAAAAGCACTACATACCAAGGGCCGAGAAGTGGACGTCTAGAGAAACCCCACTCTGAATCCAGTACATTGATGTGATGATTATATAATTGCTACGTTGCCTCGATTTCTTGTTGTTAATTGAAAATGCAATAAGTACTTTCTTTTACAGAGTATTTTTGGATGGATGTTGGCTTGGCTTGGCTTGTTAATTACATCCAATTAATTTTCGTTCTTCTGTCATAGGTTTTTTCTTGTGGAAATGGATGTAAGTTCAAACCATTGCTTTGCGTTTGTTGATTAATTGATTTTTTTTGATCGACTTTGGATTTATATTGCAATAATTATCATGATAAACTATATGGAAATACATACATTTGTAATCGAGCAAACTATAAGACTGAAATTTTTGTAATAAATTAATAGAACTATAAATTGAAATTATCATCGTATCAAATAAAATTATATTAAAATTATTATAATTTAATTTAACATATTAACTCAAGTTGAAATTATAAAATTATGTTATGTTATAAAATCTTAGTAAATACATTGAGTAAAAAATTTGCAAAAATTTATAATTTTTGGATAAAGACCTTTTGTAAAAATTTATAATTTTTAGATAAAGAAGGTCTCTATCTAATAATTATAGATTTTTACAATTTTTTACTCAATCTAATTTATCAAAATTAAAAGTATAAATAATTATCATATTTAGAGTATATATATACTCAATCCAATTTATAATGTTTGGACAATTATTTTTTTTGAAAATTTAGTTTGTTTATTTTTTCTAGTATGATTCCTTTTTTATTGTCTCCCATTTTGTTATAGTTGGAATCATTTTTTGTCACATGTATTTCGCTCTTTCTTCCCTCCTTCTCTTGTTCACCTTTATTATTCTCCTCCTCTTAAAGCACTTTAATCTCAACCTCTTTTCATTCTTTCTCCTTAGTTCCTCCTCTTATATGCATCCCATATGTTCCTTTAGCTGCTACCCAATTTGAGAGTCCTTGGCTAACTTTACCCGCTTCTTCTCAAGCTCCTCTAACTGCTTTATCTTCTCTCTTTAAAGTTTTGGAATACCTATGGTCCAAGGTTATTAGGGATGCATCTTCTTCTGTGTCCTTTAAATTTATTTCTCTTTAATTGTGATAGCTTGCCTATTATTACTTCACTTGTTGAAGTTCTCATATGAAGAGCGCCTAAGTGGGATATCACTTTGGAGGCTTTTTCGTTGATAAGCATCTTGTCTTTCCTTTAGTATAGATGTGGATATCAGTAAAATGGAGCAACTCTTATCAATGAAGCAAACTTATTCTTTTTCAAATTCAAGAATAAAGTTAGTTTGATGAAGACCTTAGTATTACGACAATGACATATGGGAGCTATACCTCTATTTCTATAGAAATGGTGAATATTCTTGTAGTTAAAAATATTGAAGCAAAAGCATGCTCCAATATGAGTGAACTTCTATAATATTTTTCTGGAATATTGGTCAGGTTTAAACTACTTATCAAGTGCGAAAAGGCGATATATATGTTTTGATGAATACTACTTCTTTGAGAAGGATATACTGTGCCATAATTTTTGTTAAATTCAGAGAAAAAGGAATTGATAGAAAACTAGAGAACACTAAAATGGATGATGAAAAGTTACCTAAGTTAAAATTACCTTAAGTTTTCAATGGAGGTCTATCAAAATCAGCCATGTTAAGAAATGGAAAGCTATTAAAGAATTCTTCACTGTTGGAAAATATGAAAGATTATTTAATAAGCCTCCTACAATCCCTGAACTAGATCTTATAGTAGAAACTCTTTGTGATACAATTAAAATAAATAGTAAGGTTCCTACCATTATAATATAGGAACTTTACCTAACAACTAATCCTGCTTTACAACTTAATTAGTAACAAATTCTAACACAACTAAGGAAATTTCTAGTAAGCTCTTACTTATTAAGAACCTACTTCAATATAATTTTCCTACTTCATCCTACGAAAAGGAAGTTGTGAGAAGGACTAAGAAAATTTTTTCAATTAGATCATCTTCTTCCTTCTAATATGTTGGTAATAGCCTGAATTATGAGAAGGATGAAATGCCGCTCTAAACAACATGTTATTAGATATTACTAACAAATTAAAAGAACCTTTCTTAATTAGTTTACTTAAGACTAAAATAAAAGCTAACCACATTTGCAAGGCCTTGAAGGTTTTTCATTAGAATTAGAAGTTCTTGAACAACCGTCAATCACGATGTAATGATACATTCTAGAGGTTTAATATCACACTTTAGTGATGATTGATTCCACTTGAAAATCTGATTAGTTTCTCTATGTTTAATTAACTATCATTAGCACTAGGTTTAAAATGCTTGTTACTTTTGTATATACTTATAATAATTCATCCTTAAGAATCTTAAATGGAATGATATCCTTAATATTATATCTAATATCTTATCTCCATAGTTAGTCTTGAAGGATTTCAACTATACCTTTTTATAAGAAATAAACATGCACTTTATTTAATAAAAGTCAAAATTTGAAGATCTTTCAGTATAAAGGCCATCAATTCATCTAGAATAATAGACAAAATTGATGAAGGTTCATCAATACTTCTAGGAGGTTCATCAGAAGAAAGCTTGATGGAGCTTTCATTAACCCATTGTGGCTTTTTACTCTACTTTATGTTTAGCCCCTCTTTAATAATCCTCTTTATAGAATTTATCCTTAATTCTATTATAGTTAAAATGAAATATCCTTTAATATTAAACCTCTTGTTGAGAATTACAAACTTTGGAAAGGTAGTCTCATAAAGTTTAAATATTAATGTCATTAGGTTTGAGGTTTTTATGTGTATCAGGAAGCTTTAAGTAATTAAGAAGAACTCAAAATCTTAAACTACTTCGTAAGCAGTCTAGAGTTAGCAACTTATAAAGCTAGAAAGATCCTGAACTCAACTTAAGATAATCTTAAATATGACCACCTAAAGCTAATTTAAAAGATAGCTTTAACAAAATTTGTTGCAATAATGAAAGCTCAAATTTCTTTCTTCAACCAAAAATTTGAAATTCAATAGCTAAAGGACTTCAACACCAAGTATTTTTGTAATGTTATCATTATTAAGAGAAATTCCAATCAAATTTGTTCATCATCTGATCTTTTATGGTTAATCCATATTAATTAACAAGTAATCAAGCAATTGCATTTAAAAGCTTCAGAAGTTCATTCAGGTGTTTAGGTAAAGGCTTACGCTCTTTATGGAACTTGCTTATTTCATCCGACATTTTTTAGAAGCAAGCAACCTCTTTTTCGAAACGTTTCACTAAAAAAGATATTGAAGAAGTTTTGTTTAATCTAGGAGCTAATAAAGCAATGGGTCTTGGTGGTCTATATACATCTTTTTCCAAAGCTTGGCAATTGGTTAGGAACTTTATATCTTTAGCTATCTTTGAATTCTTCTTGAACTATATTTTACATTGTGGCATCAACAAAATTTATGTGTTAACCTAAAGGATCCAAATCCTACAAATTTCATATAACAATGTGATTTATAAGATAATTTCAAAAGTGTTAACTAGTAAGCTTAAGAAAGTACTCAAAGTTATGGTTAGTCCTTCCCAAAATGCATTTATTCAAGGAAGTAACATTGAAAAAATATTTTATTGGTTTAGGAGTCTTTCAAAAAGTACAAGAGTAAGCCAAATATCAAAGGTTGCAACATACACATTAAATTTTTGCAAAGTCTTTGAGATAATAGGTTGAGAACTTTTTATGGTATTAAGCAAGTTTTCATATTCACTCACATTTTTATTATCTAGTTGAGGAAATATGTAAACAACTACCTCCTTTGTGCTTTAATCAATAGAAAGTGAACTCAATTGTTCAAGGTTATAAAAAGGTTGAAGTAGGGTTACTCCATTTCACCTCTTTATTCACTACTATATTGAAGCTCTTATATGTTTGATTGTTGGCTACATTAAGAAAAAAAAAAACTCCAGATTTCGCAACATGTATAACTATCGTAATATTTTCAACCTTTCTTTTATACATGATTTAATGCTATTTAGCAAACCTAACATTGAATCCATTGAGGCGTTCTTAAATTTCTTGCAAGAATTAATTAGAATATTAGGGCTTTCAATAATCTCTAATAAAATCTTTTTTTTTTGTTTTGGTATGTAATCAAGAATATGAAATTTTGATTAAATAACTAGTGAGATTCAAACTTGAGAAACCTCCTTTAAGATGTCTTGATGTCCTTGTTACCACATCTAGACTAACCTAATATGAATACTTAATGTTATTAAAGTTAGTACAAAAGAGAAATGGGAATTGAAATAATAAAAACTTGTCATTTATAACAAGGCAACATTATAACAAAAAGTACTTTGGGTAGCAACATGTTTGCAATAATTTAAAAATGTGTTGCTAAAAATTAATATAAGGCAACAATTTTTAAAGTATTGCCTTTAATAAAATTAAAAGGCAACGACAATATTAATTGGTTGCTATATAAGAAAAGGCAACAAAATTAAAAAAATTATTGCAATAAATTCTTGTTTATGTAACATATGAATTGTTGCTATAGTATCAATCATCAATTTACTAAAGGATATTTTCTAATGTTACATAATTATTTATATAGTTACTTACTAATGTCTATTTAAGATATAAAATTACTTTGTTTACTAATAAGTATTTAGAATATGTGTAAGAAAATTAAAATACCCATTAATTTTTATTTAGTAATAAATCAAATGATTCAATTGTTCCAAAATATACAAAACTACTATATATACACATAAACCTAAATTGGTCATTTATTATGTATTAATTATTTTTTTGAAAAATAAAAATTGATTGATGATAATAATAAAAGAGAAGAAGAATGTTTGGAGAGTAGTCAACAACTATGAGCAAACTAAATAAAAGATGGCACCTAAGACCTCAAGATACAACAACGTATCAAGTTTAAACCCCCTTAATCGACAACATTTTGTGAAAGGGGTAAAGACTGTTGCTCTATATTTTACTCGATTAGGGTTGGGTAATTCTGGAGGTCTCTAAGGCGATCATCCCTTCCACACTGCTTTAGTAACAAAAGGTAAGGAAATTATAGTCTGAATACAAACATCTATCTCATCTTGCCCTTTTAATCATGCTTCATACTTGCTAGATCTAGAAATCATCTTAGGGGACATGTGAGAGCAAAACATGAAGATTAATCTTAGGTCAAGAAATCATCTTGAAGGACATATAGGAGCAAAACAATTATATTGGTTGCTTTGCTTATCAGTTACGAACCAATTGTGCCCTCTCATTTTTGTAATCAATATACAAATAATTATATGTAAGTAGCTTCCAGGAAATATCTAATGATCATTGTTATATTTAACTAAATGAAATTTTCAGGAACAACAATCAAATCCCAGAAATTCCATGAGATGGCTTCAAATGCAAAGCTTTTATGATCTTTTAACCAGCTTTCCTGTTTTTTAATGCTCTAAATTAATTTTATGATAATAATCCATTCTCTTTTTCTCCTTGTATTTTATTTTGTTACCCTTATATATATATTGTTAACTTTTATTTGTTAGCAGCAAGATTTGTTAATGTTTATTCTTTTTATATTTCATGAGAATCAAACATTGACTTCTATCTCACTCATACTTTGTCTATTGGGAGTGTTAAATGCAACATCCCATTATCCAACCATAGAATATTGTATATAAGAGATAGAACCAAGGAATTAAGAAATACATTTCATGCTCATGCATCATTTAGCACACATACACATTAAATTGATTATTTTACACATTAAAATGATTGTACGTGCATTCATTGACATTTTCCAGGAATAATTGATTTATAAAGGTGATTTTGATATGAATTGTGGTTTTTATGTACAGAAAATTGAATTGGTGTCTATTAGAATTGATGCAGCATTTTTTTGGTGAAATTTAGGAAATTTCTAAAAGTTTGGGTATTTTTGGACTAGGAAAAATGCCAAATGGCAGGATAATTGATAAATGGTTGTTAAAATAAGGGTCAAATGGCAGTGGAAATTTTGATAAATGACTTTATAAATTATTGACAAGTTTCATTGAAAATTTGGAGGAAATTGGAATTGAAATTAGAGATAAATGGACTAGTTAAATAAAACAACTTAGTGTAAACCTATGGAAATTGGACATGTGGCAAGTAACATCTTTAACCCACAATTCTTTTAACTTTGAAAGACCATTAAATGATTTTGTATCTTGCTTTTTCTTCCTCTCTTCGTAATCTTCATCATCTTCTCTGTTCTTCTTTTTTTCATGAATTTGCTTCACCCATCTTCATCCACGTTACACCTTGCTTTTATCTATCTTTTGATACTCCCATCTTGTTGTCTTCTTCATCTTGTCTCAAAAACCCAACATAAACAACCCTAGAAAGTTGATGATCGTGAGCATGGAGGATTATGGTTTCTTAGTGATTTTGAAGAACTCAAAGTTTTATCAAGTAAGTTATGCTTTAATCTTCATGAGTAGTGTTAAATGAAACATTTATGATGAGAAATTTAAGATTGATGATTATGATCATGAAATTGATTCTTTTGTGTTAACATGGGTGTTAACAATAATAAAGAGATTATGTTTTATTTTTCTATGGTTTACTGTACACGTGAGTTGTTTTAATAAGAAGAAATTTTGATGATAAATTTAAGAGAAATGATTTTGAAAAATGGAGTTCGAAATATGATGATGTGTGGAAGAAGAGGTAGATGGAGTTATGTCTTATTTTTGTATTATAGGGAATGATAAATTATGAGCTTTGGGTTAAGAAAAAGGGTGTATTATGTTGTCTTAAAAACTAGATGAATTAAAGTGATAATTGGGGTTAAAATGAATGTGATGATGAAGTAAGAAATGTGCAGAAAATTGAGGATGGAAGAGTGTATAAATATGTTCTGTTTTGATGGTTGTGATCAATCATGGGTTTCAATTGTGTACAAATGATATTAAACTGAAATTGAGGTGTAAATGAAGAGGTTATCAACTTGAAATGTTGGATTTTTGGCAATGAATTGTTTGATACGATGAATGTGATATTAAGGAAAAAGGATAGGATTGCATGAATGATAATATGTAGTTGAAGATGCTCAATCAAATTATTAAAGGTTTGATAGTTTAATGCAATCAAATTGGTATTTGCATTAGTGTGGAACGTTGTTGTGTTATAGGTAGAGAATTCCAGAAATTTGGTGTGAAATTTGTGTGATAATGAGTGTTGAATTCAGTTGAAGAGAGAAGAAGAAAACAATGCAGGAGAACGATCGTGCAATAGAAGGAAAACCTTCTGTCAGGATTGTGCAGAAGCATGATCATGACTTTTTCTAAAAATCATGATCGTGCTTTTGCTTGATCGCGTCTGTTAGTTAATGCTAATAGTGGGTTTTGGAGTGATCTATGAACTAATCAATGTTAAGGTGTTTCCAAATGAGGTATTTATGTTTAAATGAGATCTTGAATAAATTTAGTTGATGTTAAATGAAGGGGTTAAGGTGAGTAACGTGTATTGTATATTAAAGAGTGATTGAAAGGTGTGTAAATTGATCATGAATTTGTCATTGAGCATACATTATATATAATACATATATATGTGCATATGATTGATTGCTCATATGAATTTGCAAAGTAGTAATATGTAAATGTATATGTTTCTATGATATAAAGGAGCAATTAGAGCAATCATTTCCAAACATTGCCAGGACTTCAAAGCAATAAGCTAAAAGGGAGAAATTGTGAGTAACCTAAAATGGACTCACCTTGATTCTTTATTTGTTAAATTATGTATTGAATTATTATATGAAGTGTATGTACTGATTTTCAGACATTCAATGTTTGAGGCGTTTGATTCATGAATAAAACATTGGAAGTGCTCCTTGAATGTTAATGTGATTGATTAATTGTCTCTCAACTTAATTTGTTGAATGCTGGACTAAAAGTCCAATGACAAAGTTGAACATGACTGATTGATTATAATGATTCATTTCGTGTAATGCATTTCATTTTATGAATGCATGAAAATATAAAGGCAGTTGTGACAGGAGTCCTTAGTGAAAAAGAGCTTAAAGCTCAGACTGTGGTAAGAGCCTTTGGCTCGCTATGTAAAATGACCCTTGTATCCCCAATGGATAAGGGATAGTATTAATGGGCCATATATCCATGTTAGATATGGCATAGTGAAAAAGACACTCAGTTATAACAAAGTAATATACTAGTATGAGTCTCATGAACATTGCATACAAACATGATATGTATGATTTGAATGATCGCGATGTATTGATGAAAGCTGTTGAATGAAAAATATGATAATTTATGATTAAAGTATTTTGTGATGCTACATATTGTTAAATGTGAATTATGTGATTGTATAAATTGTTATGTGATGTGTGATATGAGTGAACCATCGATGATGGTTACTCTACTAAGTTCGTAAAACTCACCAAAATTGCAACATTAACTTCTCAAGTTTGAGAGTGACGACTTGGCTTCTAAGGCAACTTAGAAGAGATCTAGTTCGACTTTTGGATATAAGACATGGCTCAAAGATAGGTTAGCTGGCACTGCAAGACTTAGATTAATTTTTGTAAATTTCTTATGTATGTAGCATGCTTTATAGATAGAGCCGTGAACTCTAATAAGCTGTTATTTTATAATCATGAAAGTTTTATGTAATGCTACATTGTAAATCATGGTTTATGAAATGAAATGAGGAAATTTTGGATTTTTAGACATTGTGATTTTATGTTTTGAAAATTATGATGTCATGTGTAAGTGAAAGTGATATAGTAGCGTGCCATTTCCGTCAGGCATGTGCACAAACATTTAACGGGCATATGTGTACGAGTTGGAAGGGAGTGTGGTGCTGTAGTTGGTGGTATCAGAGCATGATTGGCATGCATAGGGATATATAGGAATGTTAGGCATGAAATATTGTGGGAATTACGAATAGTAATTGAAGTTATTGTTTATTATAGGTCATCCGCCATAGGTGATCAAATGGAACAACTAGCTAATGTAAGATCAGTAGGAGTTAGTAGGGATTCGTCAGTGTCTTGACCTAAGGGAATGCCTCCTCGAATTCTCGAGAGAAGGAAAAGAAGGTATGAAAAACTACAAAAGTAGGGGGTTATGGACTTCTATAGAAGTACATACTCTGTAGAGGCTGAGGAATGGCTAAAGAGAATAGAGAGGATCTTTAATCAAATGAACTGCGAGCCAGATAAGAGGTTTGACTATGCAATCTCCTTATTGTAAGGCCCAGCATACCAGTGGTGGAAAGCTATTCCAGGAAGTACCACCAGACCTTGTAACATGATGTGGGAAGACTTTTTAAGAGTCTTCAGGGAGAATTACATGCCCAAGATCTACTGGACAGAAAGATGAAAGAATTTCTAAATTTGAAGAGGGTAATACATCAATGGCAGAGAATAAGATTAGCTTAATGACCTAATGGGATATGCTACTGCCTTGATTTGTACTGAGGAAGACAATTGCAAGAGGTTTAAAGATGGGGTTGAATATAGAGATTCGGAAGAGGTTAGCCATTTCTAATCTTGGTAGTTTTTCAGAACTACAGGCTGCCTCGATCCAAATCAAGCAAATTTTGAATAACAGTTAATCTGAGTATAGATCATAGTCTAGACTGAAGAGGCCTAATGAATCTTAGGGTGGTTTTGGCAGGAGGTTCAGCAAGCGTCAGAACCAAGCTTTTAGATCGCCGACTAGATCAATATAGTCGGGGTTCAGACAAAAGGGTAGGTTCATACAGTCTGGTAGTGGAAGAGGTATAGTATCATGTCAATTGTCAAATTGTGAGCACTGTGGGAAGAAGCACGATCATGAATACTAGAAATTGTCTAGAGCTTGCCTTCGATGTGGCTCATTTGATCATCAAACTAGGGATTGTTTTGTTGTGTATAGAGCACAATTTAGTAGGACAAGAAGTGTGGAAATTGAAACTATTGTTCAATAGGGTTGAACCAGTGGGCCTGGATGGAGAGGCCATGGTAGTGGCAGAATGAATTATAGGAGTTATAATGGTATGATTGAGGTGTGGAGTACCCAACCACAGTCTCAAGCTCGAGTATATGTAATGATTAGACAGGAAGCTCAGGATTCTCCAGATGTTGTTGCATGTGTGTTACTTATATTTGCTTTTAAGGCTTTTGCATTGTTAGATCCTAGATCTACGCACTCCTTTATCGCACTGCATATAGAATATAGGTGGCATTGTGATAGAGAGCTATTGAGATATGAATTAGAGGTGAATACACCAGTATGTAGTACCACCGTAATAGGGAAGTTTGTAAGAGGTATTTGATTTGAATTGATCATGAAGAATTGGAGGCAGACTTGACTGTGTTGCAGTTAAAGGAAATAGATGTTATCCTAGGTATAGATTGACTCACTACTCATTAGGCGATCATGAATTGCTATACAAAGGAAGTAATATTTGAATCTAAAAATCAGTCGAGAGTAGTGTTTAAAGATATTAGCCAAGTAGTATCAGTGAGGCTGATCTCGTTCATGAGTGCTTTAAGGTTGATGCAAGGAAGATGTAAGGCTTATTTGACCTACATCATTGATACCCGAACTGTGCAGAATATGTAGGACATTCCTATGGATAGGGAATTCCATGATGTGTTTCTAGCTGAACTATCTGGCTTACCTCCAGATTGGGAGGTAGAGTTCACGGTCAATCTGGTTCTAGGTGCTGCTCCTATGTCCATTCCTCCATATATAATGGCACTTGTGGAGTTGAAGGATTTGAAGGCTCAGTTGCAAAAGTTATTGGAAAAGGGCTTCATTAGACGTAGTTTTTCACCTTGAGAAGCACCAGTCTTATTTATGAAAAAGAAGGATGAAACGTTGAGATTGTGCGTCAATTATAGGCAATTGACTCAGGTAATAGTGAAGAACAAGTACTCATTGACTAGAATTGATGATTTGCTTGGTCAGTTGTAGGGAGCTTAGGTGTTCACTAAGTTGGACTTGAGGTCTGGGGACTATCAATTGAAAATAGTAGAGGCTGATGTATCGAAGAGTGCTTTTCAAAGTAGGTATGGGCACAATGAGTTCTTAGTAATGTTGTTTGGGTTGACTAATGGCCCGTTTGCATTTATGGAATTGATGAATAAGGTGTTTAAGCCCTAACTGGATCGCTTTGTGATAGTGTTTATCAATGACATTTTGGTGTATTCAAAGAGTACAAAAGAGCATACCAAGCATTTAAGAGTAATCTTACAGATTATGAAAGAGAAACAACTATATGCCAAATTCAGTAAATGTGAGTTTTAATTGAGTCAAGTAGTGATTCTGGGTCACATAGTAAATGGGCAAGGTATTCAAGTAGATCCAAAGAAGATAAAGGCAGTAATGAAATGGGAGGCTTCGAAGAATGTATCAGAAATTCAAAGTTTCCTAGGATTAACTGGATATTACAGGAGGTTTGTTAAGGGGTTCTCATTAATCTTAGCCCTTCTGACCAAACTTCTAAGGAAGAATGTAGCCTTCAGATGGAATGATGAATGTTAGAGAACTTTTGAGGAACTGAAACATCGGTTGACTACAGCGCCGGTGTTGACTATTCCATCAGGAACTGGAGGTTATATGATATATAGCGATGCTTCGCATTAAGGATTGGGATGTTTGTTGATGTCGTGTGGCAAGGTGATAGCCTATACATCAAGACAATTAAGGTATCACAAGAAAAACTATCAAGTATATGATTTAGAGCTTACAACAGTAGTTTTTGCTCTAAAGATATGGAGACATTATTTATATGGAGAGAAATTCCAAATATACACTGATCATAAGAGCTTGAGGTATCTGTTGAGTTAGAAGGAGTTGAACACGAGACAAAGGAGATGGATAGAGTTATTGAAAGACTATGACTGTACTATTAAGTATCATTTGGGAAAAGCTAACATAGTGGCAGATGCTTTGAGTAGGAACTCGAATAGCAGTGTAGCTCAGATTCAGTCATCAAAGTTACCGAGCCTAGTTTAATTAAGAACTTTGAATGTGGAGTTTAATCTAGAGCAGAAGGAGGTATTGATAGCCACACCAAAGTTGAGAACGATGTTGCATAACAAGATTAGAAGAGTCCAGAGTAAAAATCCTGAAATGGTGAAGCTGATTGAGAAAATTAAAGTGAGTCTAGATTCTGAATTTGAATTGAGAGATGGGATTTTGTGGTTAAAATAGAAGTTGTGTGTGCCTGACATTGATAATATGAGGAGAGAAATTTTAGAATAATCGCATGTAACAGCTTATGTTATACATCCTGGTGCTACTAAGATGTATAATATGCTAAAGCAACATTTCTGGTGGCCAGGGATGAAGAAGCAAGTAGCTGACTACGTAGCTAAGTGTTTAATTTGCCAATAGATTAAGGCTAAACATCAGGCTCTAGTTAGGAAGCTTCATTCATTACCTATTCTAGAGTAGAAATGGGAAAGAATTACTATGGATTTCATTATGGGATTGCCAAAGACTCTGAGGAGGCATATCGTGTTGGACTGATTCACTAAGTCGGCCTATTTCTTACCGGTGAGAGAGAGTAGCTCACTAAACTAGTTGGCTTGGAGGTATGTAGATGAGGTACTTAGACTGCATGGGGTCTGGTGTCCATTGTATTAGATAGGGATCCTATATTTACTTTAAGGTTTTGGAAGAGTCTACAAGCGACTCTGGGTACGAAGTTGAACTTCAATACTTCATTTCATCCTCAAATAGATAGACAAAGTGAGAGGACAATCAAGACTGTTGAGGATATGCTTAGAGCATATGTATTGGAGTTCCAAGGAGCATGGGATCATAACATAGCCTTGATTGAATTTTCCCATAACAACCACTGCCACAGTAGTATCGGAATGGCACCTTATGAGGCATTGTATGACAGAAAATTTCTATCGCCTCTATATTGAGATGAAGAAGGTTTGAGAATGGTAAAAGGCCTAAAGTTGATACAAGATATTCTGGATAAGGTGAAACTGATCTGAAGCCAAATAAAAGTAACTCAAGATAGACAGAAGAGTTATGTGGATTAGCACAGAAGGGATATGGAATACAGTGTAGGAGAAAAAGTATTTCTGAAAGTCTCGCCTTGGCAAGGAGTGTTAAGATTTGGTAAGAAGCCTAAGTTGAGCCCTAAGTACATTAGTCCTTATGAAATCATTGAGAGGGTAGACCACTAGCCTACAGATTAGCCTTACTAAGTGAAATGTCTCATATGTTAAGTCAGGAAGACTTTACGATATCTTAATTTTGATGACAAACTAATAATAATGTTAGAAACAAATGAACGTTTTAACAAGTGTGTTAAGTGTGCAAAAGTACAGAAGACAGACGAAGTGAAAGAACAAAAGACAGGCGGAATGAAAGAAAGACGAAATGCAAGAACAAAAGACAGACGGAATGGAAGACAGACGAAATGCAAACTAGACGAAGTGCAAAAACAAAACACAGAGGAAATGCAAACTAGACGAAGTGCAAATATAAAACACAAATGGCATGCAAACCAGACGAAGTGCAAGTACAAAACAAAGACGAAGCGTAAAGTACAGAAGAATGACAAGACAAAGACGATACTCAGAAGAAGTTACATCAAAACATTGGACGGTTACTTAGTTGAAGTTAGTTACAGAACTCAACTAACTAACGATTGTCAAGATTCAAGAAGCAGTTGTCAAGATTCAAAGAAATAGTTAGAAACCGAGACTATAAATATCAGTCGCAGTCGAAGAATATCAAGTCTGACGAATTAGACAACTATTTGAAGAAAGCTTTTGAT
>JAOSBN010025372.1:0-16885 GCA_027563595.1 Erythroxylum suave | reverse complement strand
CACCTTTATCGTGGGATACGTGTCGGAGCGACCTGCGGGCGTCCCGATGTGTACCCTACGGTAAGGGGGTGCTACAGCTGTTTTTTAGAGATGTTTGGTAAAATTAGCTGTTTAATATTAGCAGTTTATGTGTAAAATGACTTACGAAAACATGACTTTAAAAAAATTATAAGAGTATGAATATTATAAATCTTAGTAGTTCGTTGAATATTCTTATAAGAATTTAGATTTTAGATAATTAATTCTACAAAAATTAAGTTTATAACTCTAATAAAAAACATGGAACATATAATAATAATAACCAGTTCCAATTAGACTTTTTTTTGGAAATATATATGTATATATATGTATACAACCCTACAACCGAACACCCCCAAGTGACAACTATAATAACCAAGTCATTCTAAGTTCCAGTCTAATGTCGTTTTGCTTCTCTTTTGCTATGATTAACGCCCTAATCAAATGAACTATAGCCATCGCAAGTTCATATTTATGTTGTTTCTCACCCTTATATATGCGTCTATTCCTCTCCCTTCATAAATGGTATATCACTATTTGAAATGACGTCTTGATAAGGATATTATCTCGCTACCCATGTCTAGAAAAAAGAAGAACATCATTTAAAACTTCAGCCCACTCATAAGAGAAACTTGGGATTCCAAGCATATGCAATATTCTACTCCACACCGCTTTGGTGTATTCACATTCAAAAAACAAATGATTCCTACTCTCATTTACATGTTTGCATAAAACACATAAGGGTCAAAGGTACCAAACCATCGGTCTTTGATCTGCAATCGATTTTTAATGGTAAGCCACAAAAATACAGCAGATTTAGGACATAATACCTGCTTCCAAACTAACTCAGCCCATGGGACCACTTCAGGAAAATTTCTCCTTATACTATGTCCAAATTTGTTTATAAACGCCCCACTAGGATGAGACACCCATATGAACTTATCCAATTGTGCACTCAGCTAAACTCCATTCATATGCTCATCAATTAAAGAAACAAACCTGCAACTATTCATCCTCACCCTCTCCTGAACGATCCATACAATTTTAGTCTCCTTAGGAAGCCTATTACGTAGAGGTAATAACTCATTTTGCACCCATAAAGGACTGAAATTACTCTAGTTATCAAACCAAAACCAAGTATCATCGCCATTCCTTACCCTACATTTTATATGCGGATAAATCAATTCTCTAAGTTTCAACAAACTTTAAAAAATCCAAGAATGATCATAATCCAGAATTTGTCAAAAGCTCTGCCCATTGAGTCAATAAGTTTGCACCCACTTGACCCACATTGCTTCTTTATCCATAAATAATCTCCAGAGTCTCTTTATAAGCAATACACATTGCATTTGTGTAATAAGAACGATGCCCAATCCTCCATATTTTTTTTGGCACTACAATATCACTTCATTTTACCTTAGCTCCCTTACATTGATCATGCTTACCAGTCCATAGAAATGATTTTAGTATCCATTCCATGTCCTTGATCACTCTCCTCAGAATTACTATATAAGCAGCCTAATGTACATACAAACTGTTTAGAACCGATATAATCAAGGTAACTCTAGCAGTGAGTGAAAGAAACCGATTTTGCCCAGCACAAATTTGACCTTTCAATCTTTCAAATAGTAGGAGGAAATTAGAAAATTTGGGTTTACTTGAAGTGATCGGAACTCCCAGATACCTGAACGGGGTTTCTTGAAGAGCCAACCCAACTAATCTCGTGATCCTCTCCGGGTTGTGCACATCGAAAGAAACAAATATACCACTCTTCTTTATATTCGTCTTCAGTCTCGACCATTCAGAAGAGGTATGCATCAAGCTCATCATCAACGAAATCACATGAGGTTCTGCCTTACACAGTAGTGTAACATCATCTGCATACAACAAATGAGACAATCTCAGTTCAAGACATTTATAGTGATACTAAAATTGCCCATTACAATCCACCAGGCCAGATAATAATCTGGAAAGACCTTCCATAGCAAGAGTGAAAAGGTAAGTGGAGAGAGGGTCCCCTTGCCTAATCCCTCTGGTGATATGAAATGGTTTTATAGGAATGCCATTTATTAGAACACTCATCGAAGTGGTTTAGACACATTGTAATATCCAATGACAGAATCTCCGAGGCATACCAATCCCTTCCAAGCAATCCTTCAGATATCCCTAGTCAATCGTATCATAGGCTTTAGATAGATCTGTCTTTATAGTATAACTATGAAGCTTTTTACCAGAATGATATTCGCCTAACAATTCTTGCATCAATAAATATTATCCCCAATACTTTTTGAAGGGTTGGGCTTTGTTTACCACCTCTCTCAACACTATTTTTAATATATCGACCAGTAGAGACGCAATGATTTTATACACTGTAGTGCAGCATGAAATGGGATGATAATCAGTAATCATTTTCAGCCTCTCCTTCTTTGGAATCAAACATAGGTACGTGTGGTTGATCTCCTTCAGGAGTTTACCTGAAGAAAAAGCCTCTAACATAACGTCCGTTAATAGCTGACCTGTAATATACCAAGTTTGTTGGAAAAAACCTACTGAGTAACCATCAAGATCAGGAGCTTTCGAGCTATGTAAGAAAAACAATGCCTCATTGAGTTGTTGGGCTAAAAAAGGAGCATTTACCATCTCCAAACTTTCTTGAGTTGGACAAAACTCCAACACATTTAAACCCCAAACCCACCTCTTTCTCTCTCGGAATTCCTCATAAGCTTCATAAAAGCCTCCCGAATGTGGTCAACAATTTCCAATTGGCCACACAACCGATTGCCCTCCTCATCCTTCAGTTCAGTAATAGTGTTTGAATTCCTACGAGCCAGAATCGAAGGTTGAAAAAATTTTGTATTGAAGTCTCCCTCTTTGAGCCATGCTTGTCTCACCTTATGTTTAATGATTGAATTATGCAACTTTAGAGCTTCCTGGTATTGATACATCCAAGTTGCCTTTGTGACTCTTAAGTTATCATTAAGCAGATCTCTATAACACTCCCTCTATATTTCAACCAACTTATTGCCCATATCTTGCTAATTCCTATTTCTATCTTTACTAAACACCTTAATGGCTACTTTAGCAAGTTTCAATTTCTGCATCAATTGAAATGCCTTATACCCAACTACCTCAGTCTGCCAAACTTAAGAAATCACTGCCATAAATCCCTCCACTTGCATTAAACCATTGAAAAATCTGAATGGGGCCCTAGTCTGAAAACCAACACACATATCTTTCATATTACTATGGGTGTATGATCAGAATATTGTGGCTCTCTAAACATAGCCGAAGTAGTAGCGAAAAACCTAAGCCAGTTTTGATTCACCAACGCTCAGTCCAATTTTTTCCGGATGAACATATTACCTTTTTGCTTGTTTTCCCAATTAAGCCACCTTCTGATACCTCTGAGATCCACTAAATCAGTGTTCAAAAACAATTGGTTAAGCTCAACCTCGGAACCCCGATTGAATCGCAGTCCTCCCTCCAGCTCATCCGAATTAAGGCAACGATTAAAATCTCCTATCACTAGCCAAAGGTGGTGAATCCCCACATGCAAACTCAGCAGCTCCTCCCATAGTTTAGTACGTTGGAACGCAAAATTTGCTGCATATATAATAGTCACCTCAAAATGAAACTCACCGATCAGCTAACAATGTAATTGTATGAATTAATCCTCCACCTCGAGCACTTGGGTTGTCACTAAATCCGAATTATGCCAACATAAAATCCTACCATTATAATGGTGGATATGATTAGAAATCAAACTCTATTTAAGCCCTAAAAAGTCCTTACTTTTTTGCACAACATTTGCTTTTATTTTAGTTTCCAGAAGTCCTACCTAAACTGGTTTATCCGTCGCCACTAGTTTCTGCACCATCATTTTTTTAAGGGGATCATTGAGTCCCCTTGTGTTCCAAACTAAGATGGACATAGAAATAAACACCTAAAAAAGACACTCAGGGGAGATGACCCCTTTATGCTTTCTTTTCTTCCTTTTCTTTCTACCCACGCTTCTTTTAGATTTCCCAACAAAAAACTGACTAGGCTCTACCAAGTTTATATCCAAAACTACATCTATCCCCATGTTAGAACTCTGCTCTGTATTCTCCATCACCATATCTACCAACTTCAGATTCCCTCCATTCATACTCACAGTAGTCCTACTAGGAGAATGCACCACATTTACTTCTATCTTTTCCCGTATGGGACTAGGACATAGACCTTCACTAGTAGTAAGATGTCTACCTAAATCAGTCCCATCCCTACTACTGGTAGCAATCCCTGTCTAAGGATCAAGTTGACCTTGCCTAATACCCAAAGATAACTGCACATTCGGCTCCTACTCCAACAATTCCCCTGAGGTATAGCCTCTTGACTAACTATCGGACCACCCCCACCCATCTCCTGTTGCTGACCTGGATCGGTACCCACCACCTAAACCATATATCTATCTACCTCAACTTCCAGATCAGAGTGCCAACTTGACTTAAACTTCCTTCCAGTAGTAACCCATTTTTTAATCACATTCAATGGCTTCCATGGATATGAAATAGAGATGACATCCCGTACCAGCTCTCTAGCTTCACTAAGTCAAAGAATAGGAAAAGAATTTGGTAATTCTGCATCTTTGGGAACTTCAATACAAAGTTTTGCATAACCGATATGTTCCATAGCTGTCATTTAGGAGTCCATACAAATCAACTTGCCTAAAGCACTTACCAAATAACTCAACCTTTATACAGTCTAGTACTCCATCAAGGGGCCATGAAATTGTACCCAAAGTGGGATAGCCTCTATTGACCCTCTATCAAGACCCAGCCCTAGTCTCCGTTGCTGCAAGAACAATGGTTGATCACCTATGTGCCGTAGACGTTGCTCAAGTATCTCAACAATAGTCGAAGATTCAGAAAACTTGAAGAGGATCGACCCATACTCCATTAACATGTTTTTTTCAAGACCTTTCTTGCTCCATTGAGCCATAGCCCATGTGTTTACCACTGGGAATGCCATTCTCTTAAACTAGAAGAATCCGACTAACACATGTGACTATGCTTGTGCACCAGCTTGAAGCAACTCCAAAGGAGGAGAAAAAAATGCCATGATGCATTTATACGAGTAATATTTTAGCTTACCCTTATTGTGTTGACCACCAAACTTGTTCCCCCAAGCTCCATTAGCAACTTGCTTGTTCAGACTATTACCCCAAGAAGCTTGCAGCTCGACTTCATTTCCTCCCTTCTTAGCTGTGCTCAGCTCATGGGATAGAGGAAGGAAGGAGACCAAAGACGGAGATGGATCTCCCATCACCGGGAAAACTACCAGAGAAGGATGACCTACTGTCCCCTTTAGTCTTGCAGGAAATTACTTCCTACACCTGTTGATGGAAGGAACCAAATGTGTTTTGAAAGGGTAGGGGAAAAAAAAGGCACGAAGGTAAAAGTGCAAGAATGGGCA
The DNA here is from genome assembly GCA_027563595.1 of Erythroxylum suave. NCBI lineage: Eukaryota > Viridiplantae > Streptophyta > Magnoliopsida > Malpighiales > Erythroxylaceae > Erythroxylum > Erythroxylum suave. The sequence goes on along the minus strand of JAOSBN010025372.1, from coordinate 11,413 downwards.
GGAAAGAGTAACATAACTAACTTATGAATATTATTCAAAAATTGTATAAAATTTTATTGTAATATCTTTTGATTTAACCAAAAAATTATTAAATAATATTAAAAAAGATAAAAATTTGTAAACATTAAATAATCAACTTTTAATTCATGATCAATAAAACCTAAATACTAAACTAAATTAAATTAAATTAAAGATTAAAATATAAGTATTCTCTAATTATAAATTAGAGATTGAAAATTAATATCAATTAGGTTAAAAAAAAAAAAGACAGGTTACTTTAGTCTTGCACATTCATTGGATGTTGTCAACTATGATACAAAATGAATCAAACCATACAAGATAAAATAAAATAGCATTGAAATTATCAAAAACCATCAAATACGACTCATTCATCTCAACAAGGAATTTTAATTGTCCACGACAAGTTTCAATTGTACTTTAGAAAAATATGGTGGCTGTCTAACTCTCTCTCTTTTTTCTTTTTTTTCATGCATATCTTGATTTATACATTAATAAATGAATATCAACATTTAATGTACTAAATTGCTTATCTGTACAAATAAAAGTAGTTAATTTATATGTCTGAATTAGGACTAAATAAAAACTACACTAAGAGCGTGGAGAAATAATGATGTAGCCGTAACCAAGATAATAATAATTCAAGACTTTCCATTTTCCTCACATTGGAAAAAGTGTAGCATTGGAATGTTGGGTAAATAAGTTGAATAGCTTTCTAATTTTCATTGGAATCCAGAAGACATATAAATAATTAAATAATATTAGAAAAAGATAAATATTAAATTGTAAATATTAAATAATCAAGTTTTAATGCATAATTACCAAACCATATGATTCGGAGAATAAAATAATCGCACCTTTTAGAATAGTATATTTACGTAAAGAGGAAATTCTTAAAGATGCGACATTTCAGAAACATGAGTGTTTGGAAGACTAATCTCTATATAAATAGGAATATCAAAACTATTAAAACACAATGGTTATAATTACAAACATTATAAGCTATTAAAACTAAACAAATAAGCACTTTTTTCTTCTTTGCTGTTTATTTCTTCTTTCGATCTCTTGTAGCCACTATAGAATCACAATTCTCTGGCTCAATCCGTTCATTTTCGTTCATTCTATTTCTACAACATGCCAAATAATATAAGCCACACAACCTAATGAAAACTGTTGGTAGGGAATAACATAAGCCATATAGCCAATACACATATTGATGAGCTAGGAAAAAGTTCTTAAACAACTAAAGATAAGAATTCCAGAAAAAATGCTCTGTGTTGCAATTTATCTTAACAAACTTGTGGTACCCACTTTGGAGAGGCAAAACTTGTAGCCTCAACAACAAGCAATCCTGAAGAAGCTAACATTTTGATCAATTCAATCTTTACAGTAGTTGATACAATTTCCTTCTCATTTTGCAAGCCATCCCTTAGGCCAACTTCAACTGTCTTCACATATTACGGGGTTTATCCTAAAAGCTACATTATCGACCATCAAATTCATTGAAGTTAACTTTGAAAGGAATCAAACATGTGAAAAAATAAAAACATATCGCAGAGGGTGCAAGTTAGACCACGTTAGCAAGGAAATTAAAAAATGATTTCATGTGTTATCTTCTTTAAGGAAGGATTTAGTCTAAGAGCCTATAAATATCTAAGACTAATAATGAGACTTTCTTAATCCCACTTTTCAGGTGTGACAAGTAGTCAATATATCAGTGCATCAGCTCTCAGGTATGGAAAATCTGTATATAAGAAAATAGGTGTTTCCAGAAAGTGATTGTTCACCTTACTTGTTAAATCCCTTTTGGGCTTCTCACTGTAATATGTGTTCTAATCACGGCTTGAGGAGCGCAAAGAATCACAAGGATAATTAACTTCCATACAGTTCCAACATAATTCTGTCTTCATCTGATTATAACAATCACTTTGAAACATTCTTCTTATATGCTGACTCCAAAACATAGCCTCCCTTGTATCACTTTCCAAAGGAAATGAAAATGTTTAAGGCTTATGATCAGTGTAATTTCAAGGTTTAAATTCATCATCGCCAGTTAAAATCATTGTGAAGAATGCAACCCTACAAATTGTGTCACTTTGTATTTTTGGAAGAGCATAATTGAACATGCCATCTCGTAGGATTTTACGGATTTGAAAAATACAAGAGAAAAGTAACAAAAGCACCAGTGTTTGAACAATAACTTTGTAGTTCCATATTTTCTATTCAGAAGATATGGCTAGAGATCTTCACGCTCACAGAAACTAGACCACTGCCGCAAGCTTCCCATACAAGAGATGTAGTTAGACCCTCATTGTTTCTATTGGAATTTCAATGTTATATGAATTAGGTGATTCTAATTTGTATCACAAGCTTGTAACCATTTTACAAGTTAAGAAATCTTTGAAATTTTCTTTTCAACTCCAATAAGATTTCCATACTTCTAATGTTGACACACGAAATCCCCTACCCCGTTTACTACAAATTTGATTTGAACATATCATCTTCATTGCCACTGTAACATCCTAAATCCTAACCTAGCAACAAACTCTACATCCCACACTACAAGAAAAATGTCATTTTGTGACGGAAATTACCGACGGAAAACATAAAAATTTCATCGGTAAATCAAGTTAGCAACGACCTTTATCGATGCACAAAGGCGTCGTAGAAACGATCGTAGCTAATAATTACCGAAAAATAGTAGAATGTCCGTCAGTAAATATACCAACAGTTTATTTTGCGGTTTACTGACGAAAAATGATATTTCATTGAAGATTTACTGACAGTTTGTGTTGTTCCATTGGTAAGTTTGTTAAACATTACTGACGGCTATGTTTGTTCCGTCAGTGAGTGTACCGACGGTTACTTTTCGACGGTAAATGTGGCAATGAAATTGGTTATTCCATTTGTGATTATCGATGGTTATTCGTGTTTTGTCAATAAGTAAAGTTGAATTTACCGACAAAATAACAAATTTTCGTTGGTAAATCAACTAGAATTTTTTTTTAAAATACAATATATACCGTCAATAAATTAAAATTATGGTTGATGCATAATTTAAACAGTTATAAATTTAATAGTATACATTTAATTTGTTTAAATAGAAATTTGATTGATGATATAAAGTTAAAAATATCGTAATTGATAATAAAAACATTACATTGTACATAATAAGTATTTGTAATACAAATGAAATGACCAAAAGTACATTGTTGATCTGGAGTCGGCGGATGCTATGATTGGTGCGATGAGGTGCTAGCCCTACCCTTCAACTCATCTACCTCATTATGAAGTTGAGTTATGCACTCCATCAATGTCTCCACTGTGCTCTGAAGCTGTTGGGCTTGCTTGGTTGTGAATTGCCTACTAGATGCTGTTGTACTAGACGTGGAAGATCGCAAATAATATGTATTCTCAAATGAACCTAAGCCAAATATCCTTCCACAATGGTCCCTACCACCCACTGCATGAAGATGAGTTTCAGTCTCATCATCATCTTCAGACTTTTGAGACTATCATTGAATGCTTTCTTGTATTTGGTCCTATTAGAAGGCAATATTTATATTAGTAATTGATAATTATTCAGCATTAATATTAAACCATAAATTTCACATACATTTAGTTCTCTACAATGACTGTTGATGAATGCCACACCATCATGCTTATTAGTGTGAGTGTGAAAAAAAAAACTAATAAGGTGTAGGCCTCATGCCGATAGACTTTTCCTACATAAGAATAAAATGTTATAAGTGAACTAGAATTTATAAAAAAATTTCCAGAGTTTCCTATATTTTTATGATATCTACCCCCTATTAAACAAAGAAAATAACTCATCAACACAGCCATATATGTCACCAAACATTTATAACATTATCATTCTTCATAATACACATAATTTCATTGCAAAATTCACACATTAAATTCAATTGAAATACATCAAAGTAAAGAAATCAAAATATAAATGTAAAGTGTAGAAACTTTCAAGTCTCTCTACATGCTCGTGGTGGGTAATAGATCCTCCTGTATGTATGAGAAGACTCTCTCCCACCGGTCCTCCATGTCTGTTGGTCGAATTACGTTATGAAATGGACATTGCCTCAGGTGACGTCCAATACTGCTGCCAACGACTCCATATTTATTCAAAAATATAAGGTCGTACACCGGCCTTATGTATCGCAGTAACAAAGTCTCGATAACGTGTACGTGCTTGTCTCTCCCATACTCTTGTCAAACTAAGAATCCCAAAAAAATTCTTTTTGAAACAAAAGGAAAAACATTCTATAAATACTTATGATGTAATAATAATTATCTAATTAATGTATAAAACTATTAATTAAAAAAGAAAATAATAATTTTTGTTATACCACAAACTCCTGATAGTAAAATTCCTTTGTCACCTAGGAGATATTCTTCTATACGTAACCCTCAAGATCAATCTTCTCCTTGAATTTGGATGTCATGTTTCTTGAGCATGGGCCAGATGGAATCAACCTAATATAAAAACAAATAATTTTATACTATTTTGAAAATTTAAACCTATAACTTAATTATAATGAAACCATCAGGTGTTAATCGTCTAAAATTCAACTCCCTCAGCAAACTCAAGATTAATGAAACCATCAGGTGTTAATTAGACATACATCCAAGATCTATCAACATTACTCATTTCTACAAAACTATTAATTTGAAACAATTGGTGCATAGTTAGTATCATTCATGTTCCCCAAAGTTTATAGAACATCTAAACTTTACACAACATCCCCTAAATATTAACCAATGGAATTAATCACCTACAATTGATTTCAAAACTATGGTATATGACATTGTTTACACCTGTGAATCAAGAAAACAAGCTCTTGCTGTGACTTCTAAGCTCGTGGAATTTTTCACTGATAAGCCTCATGGGAGTTTCATCACGGGTTTCTAGCCTATATACTGTCCTAAGGGTTTATTATGGAACGAATTGTCTTGTCTATAAAATGGATTAATTCTTTGTGTTAATACTAAGTTTGCATTAATCACATCGAAAATGAAGCGTTAACAATTTTAATTAATCACCTACAATTGATTTCAAAACTATGGTACGTGGTATTGTTTACACATGTGAATCAAGAAAACAAGTTCTCACAGTGACTCCTAGGCTCGTGGAATTTTTCACCAATAAGCCTCAAAGGAGCTACCTTATAAGTTTCCAACTTATATACCGTTCTAGAGGTTTATTATGGATCAAATTGTCTTGTCTATGAAATGTATTAATTCTTTGTGTTAATACTGAGTTTGCATTAATCACATCGAAGTTGAAGTATTAATCGATCGAATTAATCACCCACATTTGATTTCAAAACTATGGTACGTGGCGTTGTTTACACTTATGATGCAAGAAAACAAATTCTCGCTGTGACTCTTAGGCTCGTGAAATTTTTCATCGATAAGTCTCACAGGAGCTGCATCACAGGGTTTCAGCCTATATACCATCCTAGGGGTTTATTAATGCCTCAAATCATCCATAATATCTCAAACTCATTTCACATACAGTAAATACTTAGAATATTAAAGAAGAACATAAAAACTCATCAATGATTATAAGAATATTCTAAACAACAACAAAAAATCAAGACCTCCTTTGCATTCACACAAACTTTGAAGGTATCAAAATCGTATTATTAAAGCAATATATATGGTAAACATTAGTTGGACGACTAACCTGGATGGATGGACAACTTCAGACTACAATGAAGAAAGATGAGTGATACTCTTCAAGACAATAGGGTCTGCAAAAAAGAATATGAAATATTTAATATAATACACTTGTTCTAATATTTGTTAAGAAAATAAGATCAATTGCATTAGTTAAATTTGATGGTGTTTCTTGATCCTTTAATAAAGTTAGCTTTCGATTTTTATACTTCAATTTCATAATTGAACTAAATCCCTTCATTTTTGGTGTTAATTTAGATGATAATTGTATTTTTGTCCTTTTTAATTCTTCTAATATCAATATCTATAACATTACATGCGTTATTGGCTATGGTATGAGGTTCTTCAATCTCTAGCTTTCAGATATACATACTAATTGTTTGCATATGGATCCAACCTATGTATCTTAATTAGAACAAATTATAAAAGACTAGGAGTTTTAAATGGCATCTACACTTAATATATCACTAACTAGAACATAATTAAAAAGGTAGCAATTGAAATATTACATTGTTTTCTTAACTTATATTAAATATCATAGAGATGTGTCTAAGTTTGTTAATTCCATTATAATTAATCAAGTACAAGTAGAATTAATTCTAGTGTATCTTCCTTAGCAGTTCAAAACCTGAATAAAAATGCATCATCACTATTAATATGTACATCCTAACATCCATGAACCTTTTAGTTATACATCATCACTAGTTAAACCTTCAAAGAATGTTGAAAATTATAAAAAAAAATTCCAACAATCAACCACAATACATTAAAGAAGAATAAGAAAAGAAAAACCCAAATCATACATTGCTTACAGTAAACCAAGCTTGTAATTAATAACATAACAAAACAAAGAAAATTTTCAATAACCTAACAATAAGGTGATGACAAGAACCACAATAATAACTAGTACATAAATTCTTAAGAAAAACATACAAACTCCTAAATGAAACCTATAAAGAATTAAGTGTCTAAACAATCCATATTCATAAAAAATGCATCCTTGAACAAATTCAAGCATATCATAAAAACAAAGGGATCAAATCCCAGAATTATTGAGAATGTTCCAATAACGTAAGGAAAAAACTTAGATATATCAAAAGAAGACAAAGTTCAAGATTTAAAATGCAAATACCTATTCTAAAAGCTTGTGCATATGGAATATAAAGTCGTTACATTAGAAATATTGATAAATTATTTAAATTTTGTCACTTAACAGCACTTAGATATAAAGGCTATTTCACATCTTCCTCAGACGCTTCCATTGCAAGTTATTTGCGTTAGCAACATCATATTATATGTTGAATGTATGCATAACATAAGCATATTAACCTACCATAATCTATGATTAAAGTGGCTAATCTACATGCCAAAATTTTCTCATGATTTAACCTTTTCTCATTTCAATTATCATTTACTTTTTTGTGATATTGTTTAAATAAAAGCAATTTCTATATCATATTTCCTTTATTTTTCAATTTAAAGTTCTAAATACAATATAAAAGGAAATATTTGTTCTAAGAGACATTTTATCAAACAACTCATAAGCAACCCGAATTATCTCTAACTAATAACAAAATAACTGCATTTTTCATTATTTATCATCAACAATACATTTAAAGGACAAATAAACCAACAATTCAACTAAAAAAGGCATAAACCAATAATTATAACAAAACCTATCTACCACCGACGATATACATATAAGCATTTAAGACCATCATTTTTTGGAGACAAAATAAACTCAATAGAGACGTTACCTCAAAATGACGCACGATGGACCAAAAATGAAGCAAAAATCGCAAGTGGAAGCACACAAATCAGAGAGTCGACGGAGTAAGGTGGGAAGAGAGAAAAAACACAGAGTAGAGGGGGGTGGTCTTCGGGATTGTAAACGTTGATGATAAAACGACGTTATTTGGATTAAAAACAAACGAAGTCGTTTTATTCTATGAACATTTAGACACTTACCAACGAAACTTCGTTTCCGTCGGTATTTTACCAATGGAAATGTGTTACCATCCGTATTCAAGTTGCAAATTTTTCCCGCCAGCAGTTGTCGTGTAATTTTGCAACAGAACTTCGTGTTCCGTCGCTATAATATGTCAGAAAATTCACGGGGATATTTTCCCTCCAAGTTTACCGACAGATGTTTAGGCCGTCGGTAAATCCGTCAACTTTACCGACAAAAAGTTAATTTTCATCACTAATTTACGACAGAATGTGTTCTACCAGTAATTTTCTGTCGGTAATATCTTATTTTCTTATAATGCCAGACCCTACATCACTTTACTTCGGCCAAATTTTTACTAATCAAAATAGAGCCAAAGCCCTGAATCATCAACCATAGTCCTAAGAAGAACAATGTCCACATTAACTTTTTGCTCAGTTAGAAAGCATGGTATATAATATCATAACATAAGAGCATATTCACAAAAGCCAGAGAGCCCCTTTTCAGAGAAAGAACAAAATTTTGAATTTTATTTCTCTCGTCGAAGATACGGAAATCTACAAACAAGTGCTTACTTGGAAGCTTTTGAAGCAGCAGTAAATAGAGGACTACCCTTCTCAATCCCAGGAAACGTCCCCGTAAAATTGTTTGAAACTGTCATAGGTCCGGATGGAAACACAGTGTGGTTCTTGGAGACCTTGCGAAAAGCTTTCATGGTTAACATTGGATCAACCCAACAAGAGCCTAGATTGTTGTAGCAGAACAAAACGATACGAGAGAGAGACCACTGATTGATATGGTAGAAAGATGTATCAGGGATGACAAATTTGAGAAGAAAAAAAAAAAAAGGAAAAGATTGGGTTTAAGTTAAGAACAGTGACTTGGATTCACAGGGAAAACAATAAAACATAAAAAAGATTGAACAAATTCTGGAAGACCCTGATCAGTAATTGAAATTTATCTATACCCAATAAAGAAACACAAATGAAAAGACATGCTCGTACGTTAAATTATTGAACTTTAGATGGTGAAGCTCAGCCCAATCCAAGTTTCAGAGAGCGAGACAAGATTGAAGAGAAGAGGACAAGAAGTCACAAGATCAAGACGTGTGACTTTCTCAAGTTGAGAAGCATCTCAATGCTCTCCTGCGATTTCGCTAGGTCCTTTGGCCAAGAAATGCTAAAGGGCGCAGTTGTCCAGCTGTTCGGTCCAAAACACACCAATCTGGAGCTTTTCAGCAAATAGCTGATTGGGTTGAATCAGCTAATTCGACCCTCTCGTAACTAAACAAAAAAATAGCTTATTAGCCTAATCAAACCCTAATTTGAGTCAATAAGCTGACAACAGCTTATCAGCTCTTTACCAGAGACCCCTATATCTTTAATTATCGCTACTCAGCTTGACTTTGCCTATCAAATTCTCTTAATCATGATCCTCAATCCCTCTTCAATAGAAGCCAAATATTATTTAATAACTCCGATACATTAATAAAATACATGACTAGAAGAGAAAGACAACAGCAACAATTGATGAAAGAGAAGAGAGTACAAAACCAGATGGCGTTATTCATAAGGAAGTACAATCATGGTCAGACTCTAAATTTAATACCAGTCTAACAAACTGAAGTAACATTTTGGAAATGCTGATCTGCAACCAAGGAATGAACTTGAGTTTATCTTAACGATGAGAGGACGTTGTCCATTCCTATGCGCGGCTTGCAAAGAGCCTCCAAGGACTCAAGTTTAGGCATGCTGAGTCCTATTCCCTCTGTCATGTCGATCTTCTCTTCACTAATCCTGGACCATTCAAAACACTGAATCAGTGCACCCAATGTCAGTCCTACTGTTCTCCTTCCTACAGCAGCTCCAGGACAAATCCTCCTCCCTGCACCGAAGGGAACAAGATTATGCCCTTCCACTTTTCCACCTTCAAATCTCTCAGGCATAAATTTTTCTGGCTCAACCCAATAGTTCGGATTCCTGTGGATCTTCCACGCATTGACCAGCAACATTGTGCCTTTAGGCACGTGAAAATCACAAACGTTGCAGTCGTCAGATGACTCGCGTGGAACCAGAAGAGGAGCTGCTGGATAAAGTCGAAATGTCTCGTTGATCACATTTTGCAGATAATTGAGATTCGGGAGGGTTGTTTCATCCACCAGACGTCTTAGTCCAACAACAGCTTCTATATCGGCCAGAGTCTTTTGCATAGCTTCTGGATTGTTGAGAAGAAGTGACATTGCCCAATCCATGGTTGTCGCAGAGGTTTCTGATCCTGCTGTGAGCATTTCCTGCACCACATAAGCAGCAGAATTAACTCTGAGGTTATCAGATCAATACAGGTGAAAATTCCATCATATTAGTAGTATAGCATATGGGTTCAGTACCATTATAACACCTTTGATGTCCTCATCAGGGTAGAGCTCCGGTTGAGTCGCTTGCAGCGATAACATAGCATCAATCAACGTCGTCCCACTTTCTCTGTCAATTGAATTTAACCCAGACACTCCCAAAGACGATTCCGCTCTTTTCTTTCTTTGTTCATTAACAAGGTGTTGCACAAAGGCATCAACTTTCTTCATGACTCGTATCATCCTCCTCTCAATTCCTTGGAAATCAACCCATTGTAGGACTGGGAAAAAGTCGTTCAAATTTACACTTCCATGGACTTCCATGTACTCCCTAATGAGATCCCTGAACTCCTTTGCTTCATCGTCCGCCACACCCTTTCCATAATAACGCTTACCCGCGATCATTCGCAACACGACGTTGAAAGTAAGCTCCATAAACAAAGATGAGATGTTTACTCTCATCTCTTTGACGTCTACGGACTCTTGGAATAGTTGCTTAAGCAATAGCCGAATTTCCTCTTCCCAAATTTTGCTGAACTTGTTAAGGCGGGATGTAGAAAATAGCTCCATTGACGTGACACGCCTAAGGTTGCGCCAGTGATCTCCATAGGAGGAGAATCCAATGGCCCTGTAATTGTAGTGAAGGTGTTTTCCAGCAATCAAACGAGGGCGATTTGCAAAGATGATGTCGTTCTTCGTGAGGCACTCTTCAACTGCAGATGGCGAAGAGACTACAAGGACTTTACGAGTACCAAATCGGAGAAGTAATACATCACCATATTTTGTGCAAAGATCGCCGAGTGACCGATACATGGGTTGGCTGACCAAATGAAGATGGCCTAGAATTGGAAGAGAAGGTGGACTTGGTGGGAGATTATTTGTTCTCTTCCCATGCTTTTGTAATACCAACTTAAAGACCAGGATAAGCACTAACAGAAGTGTGAAATTTAGCAATTCCATCTTTTGTTGTTGGTTGGTCAGTGTTTATCTCTTTTCATAGGAGACTCATACATATATATTGAACATTGTGTCCTAATTCATGTAAGAGTAATGAGCTAATCACGAGCTTCGCATAGGGATGTTTGCCAATTGCCAGGGAATTGGCATTGTTCGCATCACACCTAATTGTTCGGTAACTACCGAAACTTTAGTTACGACCGACATGATTGACAGCCGACGACCAATTATTTATACCAGCAGAGTAATACTGCACAAATTTGCGGTAATAATGCCCTAAAATTTAATTCGTTGTATTATCATATAATTTTAATGCATAAATAAATATGAAAAATTTAAAAATGTGTAATTAAATTATAAGTAAAATTTAAAATTTTGCAATTAAATTATAAATATTTAAAATATGTATTTAGTTATATTATTATATAATTTTAATGTATAAT
>JAOSBN010025341.1:0-16886 GCA_027563595.1 Erythroxylum suave | reverse complement strand
AATTAGGAGTCAACAAGTGCATAATTACTTAAGAAAATAGGGCCAATTTATAGTATAAATTTGGTTCAATCACATAGTATGATAGGTTTCAACGAGTGGGGAACATCTTAAAAACAAATGAGAAGCCCTTATCTAACATTTTAGAAATTAAAGTTTTCGATGACTGGGGACTTAACTTCATAGGACCCTTCCCATCCTCTATGGGGAACATGTATATTTTAGTAAGAGTTGTTTGTGTGTCACGATGGGCTGAAGTTATGGCAACTCTAACGAATGATAGCAAATTTGTACAAAAATTCATGAAAAGACTATTCAACCACTTTCGAGTGCCAAGAAAAATAGTAAATGATGGAGGAGTGCATTTTTGTAATAAATCTTTTGATGATCTTCTAAAAAGATATGGAGTTCACCATTATGTCACCACTCCGTATCCCTCGCAAACAAGTGGACAACTGTAATTTGTGAATTGTGAACTTAAATAAATATTGGAGAAGATGATAAATGATTCAAGGAAGGATTGGCCATTAAAGTTGGAGGATGCATTATGGGCTTATCGAACCACCTTTAAAACTCTGATCGAGATGACTCCATTTAGACTTGTTTTTAGTAAAGTTTGTCATCTGCTAGTGGAGCTAGAGCATAGAGCACACTAGGAAACAAAAGATTTAAACTTTGATCGGAAGCAAGCAGGTGAATGAAGATTTCTACAGTTGACAAACTAGATGAACTTCTCCTTAATGCATGTAAGAATGCTAAGTTACATAAGGAAAAGGTGAAGTGGTATGATTCACATATTAAAAAGAAAGAGATCAAAGTGGGTGAGGGAATTTTTTTATACAATTCGAGAATGGAGTTTTTTTTAGGAAAGCTCAAATAAAGGTGGAGTGGGCCTTTAAAGTAATCCATATACTTGCACATGGAGCTCTTGAATTAGAGAATCAAAATAAGGAAACCTTCAAAGTGAACATATATAGATGAAAACAATATCTCCAAGGAGTATTTTTGTAATATCCCGTTTTCCTATACTAAGGGTTAGAACCGTGGATTTCTTTATAAGAGAAATATTGCTGAGAAATTAGGAAATTGAATTTCATGCTCATGCATAACATTAGTGTGCACACACGTGAATTTGATTTTTATACATGTTATAATGATTATTCATACACTCAATTGACATATTTTAGGTATAAATGATTTTTAAGTGATTAAGATGTTAATAGCGAGTTTTATGTCATGATTTTTGATATGCTAAGTATAATTATTGATTTAAAATTTTTGGTGATATTTTGGGAGATTTATAAAATTTTGGGTGTATAATTATTGATTTAGAATTTTTGGTGATATTTTAGGAGATTTCTAAAATTTTGGATAGTTTTGGACTAGAAAAAATAACAAGTGGCAAGACAATTGATTTATGGTAATATTAATAAATGACTCATGGGAGTAGAAATTATTAATAAGTGACACTAGGATTATTTGACAAGTATCATAGAAAATTGGGAGATAGTTGGATTAGAAATTGGATACAAACTGACTAGTTATTAAAAGAACCAAATAGGGACTATAAGAGGAGGACTTGCGGTAAGTGACAAATGTCAAGCCATTTGCCACACATCACTCTTGTTACATTCATTTGCAAGACCATCTTCCATTTTTTTCACTTTTTCCAAATGCTCTCTTCATTTTCGTTCTTCTTTGTTGTCTCATCTGCTACACTCTCTTCTTACCCTCACCACATTGATCTTTACTATCATCTTCCATCACTAGCTACTTCAAAATCCTTGTCTTCTTCATCTGGTTACTAAAAACCTAACTTAGTCCACCATAGATAGTTGATGATCATGTGATGCTTTGGAGTTAAGGCTTACATGATTTTGAAGAAATCAACTAAGCTATACATTAATCTTCATGGTTTCTTTAAATATAAACTTATGTGATGATAGCTTAAAGATGTAATGATCATGCTAGTAAAGTTAAATATATGTATAACGTGGATGAATAATGTGTATATTTATGTCATATTTTTGTATATATGAGGGGTAATAAATTATGAAATGTTATAGAGATGATTTTTGGAGATAGATTTGTTACGAAAATGGTGTTTGAATGAAAGTTGATAGTTGATGAATGAAGAGATGTGTTTACATCCTGTTATTGTGATAATGAGTGCAAGACATTGATGAGTGAATGTACGTGTTATGTTCTTATCTTGAGAATATGAAACCACGAGTTATAGGCCATTATGTAGTGGAAATAGATTGTGAATTAGAGGTATAATGAAGGTGAAATTTATGTTCAGAAAGGTGTTATGTAAGGATTTGGTATGATAGTTAATGATAGATGATATGTTCTATTTTTGTAAGATTGAAGAACCATAAATTATAAGTTTTTTTATGAATGGTATTCAGATGAAATTGAACCTAAAATGATGAAGTTATGAAGTTTAAATGATGAAGTATGGAGATGATTTGTTTGATGAATTACGAAAGAGATAAAATACGGAAAGAGTTAAGAATGCATGTATGATAGAATTAAGTAAAAGGTTAATGGATCAATTGAGTAGAGCTTTGTGAGATTTAATGTAACCAATATAGTAGTTAGATTAGCATGAAGTGAAGTTGTATTAATGAGTATAAATTCTGGAAATTTGAAGGGGAAATGATGTTTTTGTGTAGGTGAATTTTGTAGAAAATTGGGGAAAAAGGGACAAGGCACGATTTTGATATAGTTCCCACGATTGTGACATGGATAATTGAGGTACTATCATGATCGTGGCCCCCACCCCATGACCATGGCCAGCTGCGCTGGCTTCTGTCACGATCTTAGGAAGTTACCTCATGATCGTGAGCTAACATATGAAGTGAAATGTTGTCTTTTAAGTGATGTATGAAACAATTCATGCTAAGGTATATTCTTATGATGTATTTAGGCTTGAATGAGGCCTTAAATGAGCCTAGTTTGATGATGGATTAGGTGATTAAATTGAGTAAGGTGTGTTTGGTGTAAATGAATGATTAATTGATGATGTTAAATGACCGTGAGAAATGATTTAAGGATACATACTTAGAATAGTCAAATTGAGCGTACATTATACAAAACATATATATATTGTGTGCTTAAATGAATACTTAGGTGGTTGTGCAAATTAGTAACTTGTAAATTTATGTATGTTGTATTATATAGAAATGCAAATCGAACGACTGCATCCAGACATTGCCAGGATGTCAAGGCAATAACTATCTGGAGCATACTGTGAGTAACCTAGATGTTTCTTACTACGAATAATTATGTTTGCCTAAATTTTGATTATTGAATTGATAATTATGTGAATATGAAAAACACCAAACATTGATGGTTCGAGGAGATTGATAACTGAGATTGTGAAACGCTTCATTGAATGTGAATTTGAAAGAAATAAGTGTTCTTAACCAAGTTGTTGAATGTTGGACTTAGGTTCGATGAAAATGTGAAAGTGAATGTGTAAACTAAATGAAAGTAACTGATTACATATATGTGAATTCATGCATCTCATTATATTGATATGCATGATCAGATAAAGCTAGTTATAACCAAACTAGCTAGTGAAAAAGAGCTTAAAGCTCAGAATGTATGTAAGAGCCACAGGCTCAATATGTAAAATGAGTCCAATATCCCCAACGAACGTGGGACAGTATCAATGAGCCCAATATCCACAATGGATACAGGATAGTTAAAAAGGTACTCGATCACAACAAAGTAATAATTGAAAGTGAATGATCAAATTGAATTGTCTGAATTACACTAAAATTGAACTGTGAAATAATGTGCAATATGTGATTATGTGAATTGCTTCTGAAATGTGAAATGTGAATTAATATCTTTTTTTGATATGAGTGAGTCCATCAATGATGGTTAGCTCACTGAGTTGGCAAAACTCATCAAAAATTGCAACATGGTCTTTTAGGTACGAGAGTGGAGACTTCATTTTTAAGAAAAAATAGAAGAAACTTAGTACTGCATTCTAGACTCAAGAAATGGCTCAAAGGTCTGTCAGCTGAGACTATAGAGTTTTGGATTAAGTGTTTT
Organism: Erythroxylum suave; assembly: GCA_027563595.1. Lineage (NCBI taxonomy): Eukaryota > Viridiplantae > Streptophyta > Magnoliopsida > Malpighiales > Erythroxylaceae > Erythroxylum > Erythroxylum suave. The sequence goes on along the minus strand of JAOSBN010025341.1, from coordinate 12,821 downwards.
TGTACAGATCTCTTGTCACGTAGAACATGATGTAAAGTTTAGTAAACACTCAAATGTTTTGGATATTGTATATATGTGTGGATTATGTAGTGAAAAGCTACATTGTAACTATGTTTTTATAAATGGGAATAAGGAAATAGGTGTTAGATATTGTGTTTTTCATGTTTTAATTATGACGCCATATAAGTGAATGGGAAAGGTACCAACTAGTTGATCTCATGTTTTGACATTGGCTAGGTTGCGAGAATGATACCAAGCCTTTGCTCTATCGCTTAAGGTAAAAGGAAATAACCTAATTCTTACTGCATCTTTCGACATCTAATGATACTAAAAGGTATCACAGATTTCAAGAAAGTTCACTATATGTGCATTAGGATCTTCATTCATTAGTCTAAGAATTGCATGCTGTGTTGAAACAGGTTTAGTAGGGCTCGTTTAATTTCCAAAGAGGTTGCTTGTATGGGTGGCCTAGCTACTCTTTAGTTAGCCATATTGAACCTTGGTCTCATGAAATCCATAAGGGTTTTTTGTTGACATCCTTGGTTCACTTCGTGGTCCAAATGTTACTGAAATCCCTCTTCCATTGTTGTTTTCATTATTTCTTCTTCTTCATGCTAAGCTTTTTGAATAGATAGTTCAAATTGAGTGATAATATAAGGTTTCAGCTACACTACTTAAACTTCTCATGACTTTTATGTTCATGTAAGAGCACGGATTCAGAAATAGAAAGAAAGAAAGAACATAAAATAAAAATGAAATAAAACATCTTAAATTAAATAATGAAATTAATCACCTCCTATTGACAGTAAAACCTATATACTTGTTTTATGCTAAAAAACTGTAAGTCAACGGGTTGTGACCTGTAGTTAAGTGGATATCAATTCCACAGGGATTGAAGTCCAGACACCACTTAATTTAGACACAATTTCGTTTAAGAAAAAAATTGTTTAATAAAAATAATTTGTAAAATTAAATTTAAAATTAAAGACTAATGCAAAGCAATAGATAATAACAAAGTGCAGAAAAATCGAAATTCAAGAATTTTAAGACTAGAGATTACATTTTTTTTTCCATATTTTGTCTCCCTCCTATCTTAATGATTGAATTATGTCTCACCCTAGATTTTTGAATTTACTAATTACCCTATCTTAAAGTGTAACTATTTTTCCCTAATCGAATTAACATGAATCAATTGGATGATCTCTCAACCTACCCAATGACTTTACCGATTCAACTAGTTATTAAACTATCCTATGGGTGATCAATTGACTAGCTGAGATCTCTCTTCTAACTATTTAATTAACATGATGATTGCTAGTTTATTGCTTGCCAACTCTCATTGTACAATCCTGCTCAAGTGTCTCTCTCGATTTGTTGCAAGATGACAATTAAAAAAAAACAATCAACAAAGGCAACTTCATTCAATTCAATAAAATAGGAATTCAAGAAAATAGTTCAAAAGCAATCCTTAAAACTAGCTCAGTCTTACATGGTCTCCATAATATCATCAACATTCAAATAAATCATTTTTACAAAGACTATAAGAGATCAAAGTGACAAAAAATTGAATATAATGACTCCTCTTCTTTGCCAAAATCTGGAATTTTTGTGTTGATGTGTTATTTTACCCAATCTTAATGATTATCCTTGTCTTCAATCCTTCGTTAAGGTTCCAAACATGTGTTCTTCCTTCAAAGATGGTGTTTTCACATAAAGGTGTCGTCTCCCTTGAAGATGGAGGCTTAATTATCCTTTTAGGTTTGATGAAGCCTCGCATATTGTCGCGGATTATGATTCCTACGACCGTGGGAATTTGCATGATTCCCATGATCGTAGGAATTGGTCATAAATGCACTCCTCTTTTCTTCTCCTCTTTGATCTCTAGTTCAATCGCTAATTTGCTTCATCTTCCTTCCTACATAAAAATAGTCAATTCTTACCCTCAATTAATTTCAAATACATAAGAACAATAATGGAAATCAAACTTAATGAAAACATAAAAAATGAAACCTAAACTATAATAATGATCAACAAGTTTACAAGAAAACACATACCAAATACCTAGAAAAACATATGATAATTAATACCTATCAACATCCCCACACTTGAATCTTTGCGTGTTCTCAAGAAAAATAAATACAACCGATCAATTATATCACTTCATTTTCACAAAAACCAAAACTTATAGTCCCTGAAATTCAAGCCATCTCAAATATCAAGTTAATGTACATATCATGACAACTTTTTCATTGGTGTACATAAGCAGTTGTGACACAATCACTCAAAGATAAGTAAAGATGAAAAATGAATTTTCCTATGGTTTTCTCTCATTTCTCTCAAGTGTTTAAAGGTTAGTGTTTCGCTCAAACTTCCTATAGGAGACTACAATACCATAGGCTTGCTATTACACCAATTCTCCTCTACAATGATTGCATGCATAAATAGATCAAAAGGACTCGTTTAGGGTTATAAGGCAAAAGAGGGGAAGGAGGGTTAAGCACAAGCATAAGTAAAGTAAAAAAAAGGATATAATGGGATAACAAAACATAACTCCCAGACACACAAATATAACTAATATTTTGCACTTATTGATGCTACTCACTTGTTCTTCCTATTTTTTCTTTTCTTTTTGATTTTTCATTTTTTTCATACATGGAAGAACTATGAATCAAAAATAGCACTATATGCAATGTAGTCCACAGGTAGAAATATACTCATTTATCTCGGTACAAATTTCACACAATCTCAACTAATGTTTTACTTAATACTTTTCTAAGCTTATGAAAGGGTAAGATAATGGGGCTTACAGGTGTGCATTAGCATATATTTTCTAGGTGTTTGGCATGTGTTTTCTTACATAATTGTTGATCATTGTTGTTGTTTAGGATTTATTTTGTATGTTTTCATTAAGTTTGATTTCCATTGTTGTTCTTGTGTGTTTGACGTTAATTAAGGGTAAGAATTGAATATTTTTATATAGAAACGAAGATGGAGCAATTTGGAGATTGAACTAGAAATCAAAAAGGAGAAGAAAAGAGGAGTGCATCTGTAACCAATTCCCACAATGGGAATCATGCAAACTCCCACGGTCATGTGAGCCATAATCCGAGACAATATGTGGGGCTTTATTAAACCTAGGGTTTTTGGACTATGAAAGGATAATTAAACCTCCATCTTCAAGGGAGACGAAAACCTTCAGTTGAAACACCATCTTTAAGGAAAGAACATATGTTTGGAGACTTGAGGAAGGGTTGAAGCCAAGGATCATCATCAAGATTGGGCAAAATAGCACATCAACACAAATATTCTAGATTTTGGCAAAGAAGAGAAGAAGTCTTTATATTCAATTTTCTATCAATTTGATCTCTTTTAGTCTTTGTAAAAATGGTTTATTTTAATGTTGATGATGTTATAGAGACCATGCTAGGCTGAGTTAGTTTTAAGGATTGATTTTGAACTATTGTGCGTCGAACTTTTATTTTAATGAATTGAATAAAGTTGCCTTTATTGATTGTTGTTTCTAATTGTCATCTTGCAACAAATCGAGAGAGTGAGTGAGATGAAAATTATGTAGGATTGTATAAGGAGATTTGGCAACTTATAGACTAGTAATCATCATGATAACTGAATAGTTAGAAGATAGATCTTGGCTAGTCAATTGATCACCCATAGGATAGTTTAGTAACTAGTTGAATCGGTAAAGTCATTAGGTAGGTTGAGAGATTGTCTAATTGATTCATGTTAATTCAATTAGGGAAAAATAGTTACACCTTAAGAGAGGGTAATTAGTACATTAAAAAATTTGGGTGAGACACATTTCAATCAATAAAATAGAAGGGAGACAAAATAGGGAAAAAAAGTAATCTTTGGTTTTAAGATTCTTGAATTTTGATTTTTCCTCACTTTGGTATTGTCTATTGCTTTGCGTTAGTCTTTAAGTTTTAATTTAATTTTATAGATTATTTTCATTAAACAACATCAAATCTTAAACAAAGTTGTATCTAAATTAAGTGGTGTCTGGACTTTTATTACTGTGGGATTGATATCCGCTCTTTTTAGCTACAAGTCACAACTTGTTCACTTGTAGTTTTTGGGCGTAAAACAAGTACATAGGTTTCAATGTCAACAGGTTTTTGACGCTGTTGCTAGGGAAGACAGTTTAGTTATATAGTTTAAGGTATTAAAGTAGTTTTTAATTTCTATCTTCGTTTCTTCATTTTACTTCGGAATCGTGCTCTTGCATGAACACAAGAGTCACGAGAGGTTCGAGTCATACAGCAAAGATGTTAGATTTAGACATAACACGATTAGAATGAACCCTTAGGAAAGCTCAACAAAGAGAAGAAGAAGAGATTGAGAAATCAACAATGGTCAAGGAATTTTAGAGAAATATGGATCAGGAAATTAACCATAGGAGGCAAGAACAATAGACCCTTATAAACTTTATAAGGCCAGGGTTTAACTTAGTGAACAAAAGAGTGGTTAAACTGCTTATTCAAGTGGTCTCATTCGAAATTAAACCGGCCCTCCTAAACATGCTTCAGCAGAACGTCCAATTTTATGGATTGGCAAATGAAGATCCAAATGCACACATTGTGAGCTTCCTCGAGATCTGTGATACCTTCTGATATTACTAGATGTTGGAGGATGCAGTTAGAATTAGGTTGTTTCCCTTCACGCTTAAGAATAGAGCGAAGGCTCGGTATCATTCACTAAGCCCCGCTAACATCATGACGTAGGAGCAGTTGGTGCTTGCCTTTATCAACAAGTACTTTTCATTAATGAAGACCACAAAGATCATAAAGGGAATTACAAATTTCCAATAAGGCGATGGGGAGTCAATTTATGAAACGTGGGAGTGATACATGGGCCTGCAGAGGAGATGCTCACACCACAACCTACCTAAGGAGTTCTTTCTATAAATGTTCTACAATGGGGTAAACCCATCTATTAGAGGCACTATCGATGCAACATCAAAAAGATCTTTAACGCTAAAGATGGTCGATGAAGTAAAGGAGCCGATAAAGGAGATGGCAAGCAATAACTACTTATGGGTGAGTGATCAGATGATGGAGATGCAAGCTAAGATCGACAGTTTAATGCGACAACTCAGAAATATGGAGGCATCATCTTTAACACCAGTTAAGGCTTTGCAATTAAAGTATGAGCTCTGTGCTCAAGTTGATCATGACATTATGGACTACTACTTGATCAGGGAGGAGAATCAAGAGCAAGTGACTTATATGGGGGCAAAATTTGGACGAAGAGGGGGTAACAATCCTTACTCCAACACTTACAACCCTGGTAGAAGAATTACCCTAACTTCTCCTAGTCTAATAACAACAATAGAGGGCAGTTTAGGCTTCAAGGGCAAACGAGCTTTTAGCAGGATAAAGCAAGCTCAATGGAGTCCAACATGGAAAAAAATCAATATAAGATTGGAACTTTAGATAATGGAAAAAAGAAGTTGGAAGCTAAATTTGAGTAGGTCATTAAGAGTTATGCGTCTTCCATTCATAATTTAGAAGCCCAAGTAAGTCAACTGACAAATGCCTTTCTTATGTGAAATTTTGGAAATGTTCCTAAAACTTCAGGAACAAAATCAAAGGAGCAATTAAAGGCTATCACACTTCAAAGTGGGAAGGAAATTGAACCACCCATAAGAACAATAGTTGAGAAGAATTAAGAAAAGAAGAAAGAAGTGGATCCACTGTATCAACTCAAGATTCCTTTTCCTTAACGACTTCAAAAGAAGAAGTTAGATGAAAAATTTGTAAAGTTCGTTGGGAAGCTAAGGACGCTATAGATAAATCCCTCATTTGTGGAGGCATTAAAACATATGCCTAAATATGCAAAATTTCTAAAGGACATATTATTGAAGGAGCGTACTCAGGATGATAATCAGACAGTAGCCCTAACTGGTACTTGCAGCTCAATAGTCACCAGTCAAATGCCTTTGAAATTGAGAGATCCAGGAAGTTTCACAACACCTTATGTGGTTGGTGAACTGGAATTGTAAAGTGTTTGTTTGATCTAAGAGCTAGCATCAATCTTATGTCTTTTTCAATATCCAGGAAGTTGGAACTAGAAGAGGTCAAGCCTACATCAATGTTAATTTAATTGGCTGATCGATCCATTAAAAGGTTGTTGGGAATAGTGAAAGATGTTCTGATGCAAATAGATAAGTTCATTATTCCAGTGGATTTTGTGGTCCTGGATTTTGAAGAAGATAATAACTGTCCACTGATCTTAAGTCAACCATTTATGAACATAAGAAAGGCCATAATTGATGTCCATAAAGGTAAATTGACACTTCAAATAGGTGAAGATCAGGTTGAATTCAATATGAGTGAGGTTTTAAAGAATCCAATAACGAGCAATGCATGCAGAAAGGTTGAAATATTAGATCAAAAGTGGCATGAACAAATTAAGAGTTTCATTGTAGAAGTGAAATCCGTGGAAGTAGAGGATGACCCTGAACACTAGAATCTCGAATCTAAAGAAGACGATGAGATGGAGGAGACAGATGTTCTATTGCATCAAGACAAATTAGTTCCAATAGAAGCACCCACACCACCATCATCAGAGAAACCTCCAATGTTATAGCTTAAGCCTTTACCTGCACACCTCAAGTATATCTTTTTTGGTGAAGGTCAAACTCTACCAATAATAATCTCCAACCAACTGAGTGAAAAACAAGAAAGTAAGGTGGTGGAAGTTGTGAAGAAGTGGATGAAAGCCATCAGATGACAGATTGCTGACATTCAAATAATAAGTTCAAATGTCTGCATGCACCGAATAAACTTAGAGGAAGGATGTAGAATGGTGCAGGAACATCAACAGATACTAAACCCTAACATAAAAGACATGGTTATGAAGGAAATCATAAAACTCCTAGATGCAAGGATAATTCATCCCATCTCTGATAGAAAACGGGTTAGCCCAGTGCAATGAGAACCTAAAATGGGAGGAATCATGGTGAAAGAGAGCGAAGGTGGCGAAGTAATTTAGACAAAAACAGTTATAGGATGTAGAGTGTGTATAGAATATCAAAAACTCAACTTAGTGACTAAGAAGGATCACTTCCCTCTCCCATTTATAGACCAGATGATAGAAAGGGTAACTGGCAATTCATTTTATTGCTTCTTAGATGGATACTCAGGCTGCTCCTACCATAAAAAAATGTAAAAGGTGTGTGAGGATTCTTAGGTCATGTAGGATTCTACCGTCGCTTCATTAACGATTATTCCCAAATTGCAAAACCTTTAACAAACCTCTTAGTTAAGAATGTACCCTTTATGTTTGATGATAAGTGTATGTTTTCATTAATATCAACACCAATTTTATCACCACTAGGCTGGACATTGACGTTAGAAGTGATGTGTGATGTAAGTGATCATGCCATAGGTTGCATTTTGGTTCAACGAAAAGACAAAAAGTCGCATGCAATTTACTATACCAACAATACTTTTGTAGGACCCTAGCTGAATTATACCACTATAAAAAAGGAACTACTCATAGTAGTGTACACATGTGATATGTTTTGAAAATATCTTTTAGGTTCAAAGGTAATTGTATTCATCGACCATGCAATATTGAAATACCTTTTAAACAAGAAAGATGTAAAACCTAGGATCATTCGTTGGGTACTCCTTCTGCAAGAATTTGATTAAAGGTGAGAGATAAAAAGGGAGTAGAAAATGTGGTTATAGATCACTTATCCATACTTGAGGGAGGGGGAGTTGGCCAACCAATGACATTAATGAGAATTTCCCTAATGAAACTCTAATGCTACTTGAGAGTTTGACTACACCATGGTTTGCAGAGATTGCGAATTATGTTGCTAGTGGTAAACTTCCTTCTGATCTCTCTTATCAACGAAGGAAGAAATTCTTGCATGACTGTAGTAGCTACATATGGGATGAGCCAACCCTACCCTATATAGAGAATGTGCAAATGGATTGTGCGACTTTGTGTTCTAGACAAGGAAATGCTAGACATCTTAAAGTAATGTTATGAAGGCCAATATGCTGGGCATTATGGAGCGAACAAAATAGTGGATTGAATACTAGAGAGTGGATTTTACTGGCCAAAGTTGTTCAAGGATGCATAGACCTATATGACACAATGTAATTGATGTTGGAGAATAAACAACATTTCCAATAGGGATGAAATATCATTGTGTAATATTTAGGAAGTAGAAGTCTTTGATGTATGGGACATTGATTTTATGGATCTGTTCCCATCTTCAATGGGGAACATGTACATTCTGTTAGGGGTCAATTATGTTTCATGTTGGGCCGAAGTGATAGCATCTCTAACCAATGATGGGAAGGTAGTGTAAAAGTTTATTAAATGGCTTTTTAACCAGTTTGGAGTGCTATGTACGATTATAAGTGATAGAGGCACTTGCGGCCCTTCTAAAAAGATATGGAGTGCAACATCGAGTTGCTATACCTTACCATCTACAGATTAGTGGCCAAGTGGAAGTTGTTAACTAAGAACTGAAATGAATTCTGAAAAAGATAATGAACAACTCCCGGAAGGATTTGGCAACGAAACTAGATGATACTTTATGGCCCTATAGGACAGCTTTTAAAACACCCATTAGAACAACTCCATACACACTCGTGTTTGGGAAAACTTGCCATTTGTCGGTCGAAGTAGAACATAGAGCATACTAGGTGATTAAAGAATTAACCTTCAATTGGAAGCAAGTCCGTGGAAAGAGACTTCTACAATTTAACAAGTTTGATGAGTTTCGTTTTAATGCTTATAAGAACGCCAAACTCTACAAGGAAAAGTTTAAGAAATGGCATGATGCTCATCTCAAGCAAAAGGAATTCAAATTAGGGGACACTGTTCTATTATATAATTCCCGGTTGAGGCCATTTCCAGGAAAGTTGAAGTTTAGATGGAGTGGACCGTTCACGATCATTCAAGTTTTTTGTCATGGAGCTCTTAAATTGGAAAATGTTAACAAGGAGACTTTTAAGTTCAACAGACATCAGTTCAAGCTCTATATTGGAGGACCAATTCTGAAAAGTAAGGAAGTGATTTCCTTGTATCCAAATAATTGAAACTGCCTTCTTGGACGAAAGGTCGAGCTGAGGACCATAAACCAACAAAAATTTAGATTTTATTTGAAAATATTGGGGATAGTTAGGTGTTTTCCTTTTCAATTAAATGTGAGCTCTCAGGGCATTCAATTGCCACCCCCGATAGCATCACCATCTCTATCTCCATAGGATTTATTTGTAACACAATTGTTTTTAATTTTGCTTTCCTAAATTAGCCTTTAGTTCTGTTTTCTTATTTTTTATGTTTATTATTTCTTCTTCACTTTGATTTCTGTCTTTTCTTTGTTTTTATGTGCTTTTGTTTGTTCCTTTTCACATTGTGGACAATGTGTTGTTCAAGTGTGGGGAGGGATTCTTTGTTTTGTTTTTGTATGTGATTTTGCATATGGTGTGATAGCATTAGGTTGCATTGTATGAAGTGTGTGAATGAGTCAAGGGTTCATATTGAGTAAAATTCATTTAATTTTGACCGTAGTCTACTAAGTTATGAATAATAATTAGCCGATGAAATTAGTGGAATAGGGGGCCTTTGGATAAATATAGTTTAATTAGGACTTACTATAAATTTAGCACCCTCTGGGTTGTCACATTCATTCATAAATTGAGGCATTTCAATTTAAGTACCTTAACTAGTATTTTTTTTTCATGAAAACGAATAGCCAAAAGCAACAAAGTAGGCAATAAAAAAACCAAAATAAAAAATTTATTTAATAAATTACTATTCCACTCACCTTTGGGTTATGAATAAAGCTAGTTGCCAGTTGAAACGTGATAATAGTTGAGTAACTGGATTGACACGCATCAGAAATGTACACCTTCCCATCAAAAGGCTATAGCGACACTTTAATCAAGCTATTAATAATTGACTTATTTGAGTAACAGGATCGACATTCATCACCAATATTTTCCTCTGAGTAAAAGACTAAGTCCGGGTTTAAATAAATAAATAAGAAAAAATATGTGTTTTAAATAAAAACCTACTAGACTTGTAACTTCCCGACACTGAAGACAAAAACTTAATCAGGTGTTTGATGTGTGTAAGTTTTAATAGTACCATCGATAATGTACAAGCACCCGGTTCATTAGCGTTATACCTAAGGTGTTGATCCCACCAAAAGGAATAATCTAATCCTAAAATATGAGGCTAGAAAACAATATAAAATTAAATTGCATAAAACTAAAAACAAGAAATTAATTCAATCAATCAAATCAATTAAGAATCAATCACGAAAATATTAATTATTCAGTAGTTGCACACACACCCAATACTTAACCTAAAGAAATTATCAATTGAGAGAAAGGAAATTTTACCTATCCTTAAAGCTAACCTAACTAATTATCAATAACTGAAATATTGGTTCTAGATGATCCTAGGGTTGATTACTCTCTCTCGAACTATAACCATTAATGTCCTTAAATCATAAACCCTAATCAAATTATGGAAGTTGCAATCTTTTAATTAATTACCTATCCAAAACCCTAATTAGTTCTGAAGTTGTCTAATAAACTATCCGAAACCTATGCAAGATCTTGCTATTGATTTGATTTAATTGTTATTCTATTAAATCACCTACCTCTCGTTAGTGCAATTTAATTATTTTTCATTTGATTCACCCTCATAGATTATTATCGAATCATGCAATCATAGAATTAAATCACAATAAATCCATTAAAACATAAACAATCAGATTTCATTAATTCAAAGATAAAACTCTGAAGGTAAGTTTAGAACATTCTCAACATTCAAAAATCCTATCATCAAAACATTATTCCAATTTTATACAATAATAAAATTGAAAATAAACAAGAAATACAATCTAAATGAATGATGGGAGGCAGCGACATTGGGAAACTCCTGATCCGAGAACTATGTCAAGTCAACTTCTTCTCCACTTCTCTCTTCCTTATTCTCTTTCTCAATCTCTCAAAGAATTCTCTCTAAGGTTTCCACAAGGTGGCTAATGCAAAAGCTCTTTTTTGCCTCTTTATCTTGTTCTTTAAATATCCTATGTGTTCTGAGCAACCCTAGGGTTTTTCTAGGGTCCAAAAGGTCTAAACAATCCCTTGAAACTTAACGTTTTTTAGTGTCTACCTGTCTGCCCATCGTAGGCCATGATCATGGGCCACATCTAAGCTTTCTGTCATGATTGTGGGCCACTTCTGAGGCTTCTTTCACAATTGTTGTATGTAGGCCACGATCATGGGCCATGTCTTGGGCTTCTATCATGATCACGATCACGATAGGCTATTGTTTTGGCCAGAATGTCTCTGAAACTTCTCCGTTCTTCGATGTTGACCCCCCTGAAATACTAATAAACATATTAAGGTACCAAAAAAACATAATATTTAAGCTTAAAGAGTTGTACTAACCCACAAAACACTTAAAGCATAAATAATTACCAAACTAACACAATTTTATCCTAAATACATACAAAATGATTGAATGGACAAATAAACGCATATCAAATTAAGCCATAAAACATGATGCAATTTACACTTATCAATATCCTTACAGTTAAACATTTTCTTGTCCTTAAGCAAACACAGCAACAATCACAGAAAATTACAAAGCACACAATGTAGTAATGCGACAATGACTTCAACTTCATTAAAGTTAACTTTAAACATAATGCTTCAAGTTATTTTAAATTATTATCACAAAAATAATAATTTGTAAAATTTTTTATTTAAGTACTATTCCCCCACTTAATATCATGCAGGCCCTAATGTGATAAAAAAGGGGTTTAAGCCAGAAAATAACACAAATAAGGAAAAATTAAAACCAAAAGAAATCAAACTAACAAGTAATAAAAATAATAATAATAAAAAGGATAGAAATACAATACGAAGGTAAGGGTGGTGGCTGCATTGAAGCGATATGGAACATGGCATACTATGTCAAGGAGTGGAGAACAGTTGTCAGTAAGATAAATAGAAGAGACTCAAAATTAGGTTGATGCACTTCAAGCAAACAAACTAAGTTGAGATTCGCTAAAAAGGAATAACCAACAAATAATTGAAAAATAAAACAAATATTATATGATTGCTATTAAGTCAGAAGGACTTTACGATGATGTAATTTTGATGACAAACTAATAATAATAATGATTAGAAACAAATGAACGTTTTGACAAGTTTGTTAAGTGTGCAGTGCAAAAGACAGAAGAAATGCAAAAGACAGAAGAAATGCACAAGACAGACGAAATGCAAAAGACAGAAGAAATGCAAGAGACAAACGAAATGCAAAAGATAGAAGAAATGCAAAAGACAGATGAAATGAAAAAGAAAAACGAAATGCAAAAGATAGAAGAAATGCAAAAGACAGAAGAAATGCAAAAGACAGAAGAAATGCAAAAGGCAGACGAAATGAAAAACATAGAAGAAGCCCAAAACATAAAAGAATTGCAAGACACAGACGATACTTAGAAGAAGTTACGTCAATACATCTAACGGTTACTTAGTTGAAGTTAGTTATAGAACTCAACTAAAAAGCGATTTTCAAGAATCAAGAGACAGTTGTTAAGATTCAAGAAGCAGTTATCAAAGATCAAGAAGCAGTTAGAGAATGAGACTATAAATAAAAGTCTCAGTCGAAGCCTTCGGGCTAATGAATGAATGAACGAATGAGAAAATACTAGTGAACGAATAGACGACATCAGTGATTTTTGAGTGCTTACAAAAGAGATTTTTGTAGTGCAATACTGAGAGAGCTATCTTACTGTAACAAAAGCTCAAACTACC
>JAOSBN010025264.1:0-16893 GCA_027563595.1 Erythroxylum suave | reverse complement strand
TTTAGATATGGAATATCTTTGTAAAGACAACATCTTTTCAAAATTTTCATTTCCATTAGCAAATTTTCCAACCACATGTGAAAACTCTCTTCTAAGTCTATCAAGTTCATAAGTTAAGTTTTCTTTTTCAGCCTTGCATGTAGAGTGATCTTTCTTAATGCATTCTAAGTCATCAATTGTTTCATGGAAATCATAATTTTCAGCTTCAAGATCTCTTAATTTCCTTCTCAATTTCTTGTTGATTTTAATAGCTTCTTCCAAACCAATTTGCAATGCAGTAAATGAATCTTTAAGATCTTGATCAATTATCATTACCTCATCCTCATCATCACTTGACAAGGAACTTTTTTCCATAAGAGCCAAGTTGCTCTCATCATTGCTTAGGTATGCTTCCTCATCATCACTCCAAGTGGCTACAAGACTAGCTTTCTTCTTTCCTATGTCATAATTTTCATTTTTTTGAAATTTTGAGGAAAAGGATGAGCTTTTGCAATCTCTAGCATGATGTCCTCTTTTTCCACATTTCCAGCACTCTTCATTGCTATTCTTTTCTTCATAACTTTTGGTCTTTCTCTCCAGGTGTTCTTCTTTCTTTCTTCATTTCTACCACCATGTAATTCCTTTTCCCTACTTTTTAGTAGACCTTTGAACATTCTCAAATTTCTAGTATAAAGTGCTAGTTCTTCATCATCTTCTTCTTCATCTAACTATTCATCACTTTCATCAAAAGAAGAAACATTAGCTTTTAAAGCAATTAATTTTTGTTACTTACCTCTTCCTCCTCTTGATTTGAGAATGATCTCATAGTTTATGAGTGATCACACCAACGCATTAAATTCTAATCAGTTGAGCTCTTTGGACTCCATAATGGTTGTGACTTGTGAGTCACATTCTTTTGGCAATGAACGAAGAATCTTTTTCACCTTCTCGCTATATATCATGTGCTTTCCAAGGTTTCCTAATCCATTGATAATTTCTGCAAAATGATCAAGATAGTGGAAATAGACTCACCTTCCTTTATGACAAACATTTCATAGTCATGGAGAAGCATGTTGATCTTTGTTTCTCAAACTTGGTTGGTTCCTTCATGAGTGATGCGTAGTCTCTCCCACATTTCTTGAGCATTAGTGCATGAGTTCACTCAATTTCTCTCCTCAACGGTGAGAGTGTAATATATCAACTTTATGGCTTTTGTGTTGATGAAGGCTTTCTTCCAATCATTGTCATCATATTCCAACTCCATCTTTACCTCACCATTTTCATTCAAAGGAACGTGTGGACTAAAAATTATGATCTTCCAATACTCCTCTCCCTCACTTATGATGTGGTACTTCATAGGATTTTTCTAAGAAGAGTAGTTAGTAACATTAAAAAAAAGGAGGGTGATTATTTATGTTACCTTCTTCCGTTATGTTGTTGTGTGTCAAGTTTAGTCCCATCCTTGCATTTTTAGCCTGCTCTGATACCAATTGAAAATAATCTAGAAGGGAGGTTAAATAGATCTTTTAAATTTTTTGCGAAGTGCTACAAAACAGAGAATTAAAACACACAAGACAAACAAAAATAAATCGAAATATAAAAGAGTTGTGAAGAGAGGAAAACACAATATTTATAGATGCTCGGTGCTAAGACCTACGTCCTCTACCTAAGCTCCCACTTAGGATTTTGTGAAAGCTCTTTACTAGACACTTTTTAGTTTAGTGTGACCTCTTCCAATCAACTTAACTTCCAGCTCAAGCTACACCTTACAGATGATTTGTTTTCTCGGCACAAATCCCACCTTCCGAGCGATTCTTCTCTAATCACTCAACTCACAATAATAACAATGATAGTAACGGAGTAAAAAAGCTCAGTACAACTGAAGACAATCAGGATATGCTATGTAAGCAATAGGAGAGCAATGAGAGGATAATTTTTCACTATAGAATGTATGATTCTTTTAGAACTTGTGTCATCATTCCTTTGAAGTGAAGACCTCTATTTACAGGCTTCAAGATGTTCCTAGCCGTTATATAATGCTCGTAGCCATTGTAGAATGCTCCTAGCCATTGTAGAATGCTCCTAGCTATTGTACAAAGATTTGCTCCCTTTTGAAATCATTTGACAAATTCAAATTTTGTTCAGCTGTAACTGATTGTCGACTAGTCGATATGTAATAGTCGACTAGTACATCATAGTCAACTTGTCTTCCAAGTAATAGTTGACTAGCACACTATTTTTATATGAATCTTCAGCTCTGTACTTCGAATAGTCGACTTATAACATGATAATCGACTTGTCTAGTTCTCCAACTAACAGATTTGATTGATGATAGTTGACTTATAACATGATAGTCAACTTGTCTAGTTCTCCAACTAACAGATCTCATTGGTTCTCCAATCTTTGACTGTTGAGATACATATTTAAAATCCTCATGCAAGATGTTAACATGAATTCCACATTTTTTATTCTGATACTCATAAGTCAACTAGTGCAATTTTGATCCTCATAAGTTGAGTAGTTTAATTTTTCAAAATATCTGCTTTTCATCTCTGACTAGTGTAATTCTTCATCAGCATGATAGTCAACTTATACAAGCTTTAGTCGACTGGTGTTCCACTTTTATTATCTTCCTTTTAATCTAATTAGCATGAAATAATTTCTTAACCATTTCTTAAGTTTTATTATTATCAAAATGTAGAAGGATTTAATTAGTCAACCTCCATTGGTCCAACAAAACCATGTAGTGTTCTCTTTATGGGTTCATCCCATATATGTTCTCTAACATATATCTATGTATCTAATTTGACAACTCATATCTATGATCAACAAAACGTGATCATCAATAAGAACACATACTAGCCTTGATTCATTATTGTTCCATTAATAATGATCGACCAAGGACAATTTAGAATAATATTAAAGTGCTTATGGTTTTACTATCAAGTTACATATTTGATGACATAAGTCTAATACTATTCATGGAATGTAAATCACATTATATTAAAAATACACATGCATATATAAAAGAATACCTCATAATTTATAAATAATAAGTTAGAATGTCAGTACAAAATCACATATGACCATTGGCCTATGGCACACTACTAGCGGTTAGGACCAACCTATTAATCCAAAAATCTAATTTCCATGGTTTGAACATATTCGTGTAGAGTGAGCTAGGGTTTGCCCAATAACCCAACTCTAAAAGAACTTTGGTTCTTTCCATATCAATAGAAGGCGTAAGTCCTAATATTTTGGTTGAGGGATTTTTTCTTTGGTCTCATCAACACTTGGACGATTTTGTGTACATGTATCACATATATAAATTTAGATTATGGAAAACTTAATTGAATTGAACCTATGTCCATAACTATCCTTAAAATGCATCTAATGCATGTATCACACAAAAGAGGCTTAATTTAGGTTATGACTTGACTATGCATATAAAGTTCGTGATTCGATTCAACTTTTGAACCTAATTGGGTCTTGGCTAATCTAAATTATGAATTTGATTTGATTAGGAACCATAAAATCAAATTATTTTGATGTCCAAATTCAACACTTTAATCTTGTATTTATGCCTTTCTCTAATCACACTAAAAATGTTATGCTCTACTTGGATTAATTCTAAATTAATCCCTAGGGTTTTCAAAATTTATGTACCCAAATATTATCCCTAGGTCATCTCAAATTTACCTAAACAATTTTGGCACATGCCAAAATTATCTTGACGGCCAAAATCGTTAAGATAAATAAGTTAACCTATTAGACACTAAAGGGATTGATTTAATGTTCGGAAAATTTCAGGATCCTTAATATCAAGCACATGCATTAAGCATGTTATTACCATCAAAATAATACATTTCTTATCACATAAGAACCTTATTTAAGTCTCATAACAGAAATATATACATTATAAGTCATTAAGTAAGTCAACTCCATTAACTTTCAAAAGGTTGACCAATGTTGACTTTGACTTTATTTATTAATTAAATCAAATTCAATTGATTCCGAAAAAATTTCAGATTCTTATATACATTTTAAATGTATCTAATAAAAATTCTAAAACATAATTCTTAGGAATTATTTATTAATCAATTGAAATAAGCTGACACATCATATGTGTACGACACTTGTCATATTACTTCTAACACAAGTCATACATTACATCATGCTTGCATAAGATAATCTCTTTAACAACAAGTTTCATATGCATCATACACGTGACAACATCTCATCTTGCATGTGCATGCATAAAATTTATAGAAAATTTTTTTATAAAAATTAGTTTGGATTTTTCATGCATGCATGTTCATCACATTTGCAAAATTTCTAGAACTTCATACAATTATCAAGCTGAAATAAATTTGTAATAAAATAGCAAATGACATTCAATTGCATTTTCCTTTTACAAAAAGATAACATAACACCTTATAAACATTTTTGTGAAAGAAAAATAGAAAAAATTTCTAGAATTATTATGAAAATTTCAAAATTAGCACATGCAGTGAGCTTTACAAAAAATCCTAGAAATCAACATATTAACAGTCTGGATATAAATTCGAATTAAAATAGAAAATGACATTCAATTGCATTTAAAATCTTGCAAACATTTATGAGAAAGAAAAACAGATAAAAAATTTTCTAAAATTGACACGAATTTTTCAAATCAACATGCTAGTTAGTCACAACCCAACAAACGCTTTGCATATGTTCAATACATCATCTATAACATGTATAAACTTGCTCTTATACCATTGTTGGCTTAGCCATGGTTGAATGCATCACATGCAAGTGGATGCAACAGAAGTGTCAAAATTAAACCACATAATCTAACATGCATGCATAGATATGAATAAAAGAACATGAAATATAAATTTTTTACCTTGTGTATCTCCTCTTTTCTTGTTTCTTCACCTTATTTGGGTTGTTGTAAACACCAACCTTCTTTGGTCACCCACAAACACGCAAAGAAGGAAGATGAAACAATGTGTAAGGGTTTTAGAACAGCAAACTTGATGAATTCAAGTAGATGTTCAAATGGGAGATAGATCAAGGTTATCTTGCATGCATGTTGATTTATACAATAATTGCATAAATTGCATGGAGATAACTCAGGAACACTTCTCAGTCTCTTTAGGACTCCCCTTTCTCTATCACTTGAGTTTGTAAGAAGTGGAAGAAGCTCGTGTACATAAGTGAAGAACTCACTTCTATATAGATTCATGCCCTTTGTCACGATTATGGCCACTGAGGCCATGTTCATGGCCTCTTTAAAACAAGCTCACCTTCTACCATGATCGTGGCCCTATGAGTCACACTTATGGCCTACTTAAATTAGGCCATACACACTTATTTTCTCGATCTTTTATGCATGTGACCCTTAGGTTCCTAGTTATTTTAGGCACTTAAATTGGCTCTTAATTCAAGCAAATCATGAAGGGTTTTATAATGCCAATTTACCAGAATATAAGTGGATTAACACATGAACTCTTAATAGTTAATTATCTAACTTATGAATCTTTCCATAGACAATTACCATGCAATCCACCCTTTCACCATACTATACCCCACTTGGTTCAGAGTATGAGCTATATGTCAACTCCCACTGGACTGATTACGTCACATCTAGTACAAGTGATATTAGTTCTTGTGATAGGATCTCATTAATCTATGTGTCATTGAAGACTCTCTCAATGACACGTAACTACTCTCGCCAGAGATTCCCGAGTAATGACCCCCAAAATAGGTTGTGGGTATTATCTCCTTCTATTAGGAGTGGCGAATCCTTTATTGGCTACCCAATTCCTTTTGAATACTAATAGTTGTACCCAATCACCACCCTAAGAGTGACCTCATCTTGAGGTAACATGGAATGATGTCAGAGAATAAGATTAGTATCCAAGATATCCTTGAGTACCTCAAGTCTAAGGATATTTGCATCATTGAGATTTGACAGATCATCCATATGATAATCTCATAGCTAGTCATCCGATGTACTTACTACCCTTAATAAGGATCCACATGTTAACTCTAAACATCTCATGTTGACAGTTTATGAGATCCACGACTTGATTAAATCAAGAAGTATAACATGTGCTAGTCTGTTTGGATTAATAATATCATGTCTTATTATTCCTATAACTAAGGATTATTTAGATACTAACATAATTGAACTTGATAAGAATCTGATTATTATGATCTCATCATGATTTCCTTCATGCTATGTTTTGTATCATAGACTTCATTAATTTGATTTAAGATCAACATCAATTTATATATAAAAGAATATCAAATTAATGAAAAATTCCTTTCACTTTATTAATCAAAATAAATTTTGTAAAAAAGTGCTAAAGGTGATTGCCTTTAGAGAAGTACTTAAACAGGTTTAACCGATAGTTACTCATAAGTTGAGCGTAACGATTGGATGAAAAATATATCCAGCACAATTCCTGAGCTGGTCAATAAGCCCAAGGAAGTTGAGCCATCTGTCCCTAAGGACAACGTTGTGATGCTAGTGGACTTTTTTGGTTTGAAGAAAAAGATCCAAAAGAAGAAGTTCACAAGGCCTAAAAGAGGTGTCAAAAAAGCAAAGAAGACTACCTCTTAGGGAACTTGCTTCCACTATAGCAAAGATGGCCACTAGATGCGAAACTACAAGGCCTATCGAGAGTTCTTCAAGCAGAACAAGGCATATGATGCCCCATCTACTTCAGCTATTTATGTTATTAATATTCATATTGTTTCTAATAACAACACATGGGTATTAGATACCTGTTGTGGCTCACACATTTGCACTGACGTGAAGGGCCTCAGGAATAGTAGATACTAACATAATTACACTTGATAAGAATCTCATTATTATGATCTCATCATTATTTCCTTCATGCTATGTTTTATATCATAGACTTCATTAATTTGATTTAAGATCAACGTCAATTCATATATAAAAGAATATCAAATTAATGAAAATTGCCTTTCTCTTTATTAATCAAAATAAAGTTTGTACAAAAGTGTTAAAGGTGATTGCCTTCAGAGCAGTACTTGAACAGGTTTAACCGATAGTTACTCACAAGTTGTGTGTAACGATTGGATGAAAAATATTTCCAGCACAATTCCTCAGCTGGTCAACATGCCCAAGGATGTTGAGCCATTTATCCCTAAGGACAACGTTGTGATGCTAATGGACTTTTTTGGTTTGAAGAAAAAGAGCCGAAAGAAGAAGTTTGCAAGGGCTAAAGGAGGTGTCAAGAAAGCAAAAAAGACTAACTCGAAGGGAACTTGCTTCCAATGTGGCAAAGATGGCCACTGGACAAGAAACTGCAAGGCCTATCTGGAGTCCTTAAAGTAAAACAAGGCATATGATGCCCCATCTACTTCAGGTATTTATGTTATTAATATTCATACTGTTTCTGATAACAACATATAGGTATTAGATACCAGTTGTGACACACATTTTTATTGACATAAAGAGCCTTAGGAATAGTAGATTACTCAACAAGGGAGGGTCAGACCTACAATTGGGCAATGGAGTAAGAATTGCTACATTAGCTGTAGTCATATATGTATTGACGCTCCCTAATGGACTTATACTAGAATTGGATAATTATTTTTATGTACCTGCTTTGACGAAAAATGTAATGCTTGTTTCTAGTCTTAATAAAGTTGGATTCCATTTAAATTTCAATAACAATGGCTGTTAAATTTATTTAAATATAATGTTATATGCTTTGGGTACATTGTGCAATGATATATACATATTGGATATGTCTAATCCGGTTCTAAATATCAATAATAACAAAAGAATAAAATGAGATAATGTGAAATCATCTTACTTATGGCATTGTTGCCTTGGCCATATAAACGAGAGACGTATGTCTAAACTACACAAATGTGGTAGTTTAGGGTTACTTGATTAAGAGTCATATGGCACATGCAAATCTTGGTTATTAGGCAAGATGACTAAGTTACCCTTTAAGGGAAAGGGTGAACAAACTAGTGGACTTTTAGACCTAATACATGTCGATGTATATGGTCCGATGTTAATATATGCCAAAGGTAGTTTCATATACTTTGTTACCTTTACTAATGACCATTCTCAATATGGGTTTGTGTATCATATAAGATACAAGTTTGAAGCCCTTGAAAGGTTCAAAGAATTAAAAAATGAAGATGAGAAATAACTTGGAAGAAGTATTAAATCACTTCAATCAGATCTAGGACAAGAATACTTAAGCCAAGAATTTTTGGATTATCGCAAGGATAATGGAATATTGTCCCAGTAGGCTCCACCTTACACACCAAATCACAATGGTGTGATTAAGAGGGGAAACCGAACCTCGTTAGATATAGCGAGGTTTGTGATAGGTTTAGTGAATTTACTAAAATCCTTTTTGGGGTATGCACTCAAAACCATTGTTTATATATCAAATATAGTCTCATCCAAGTTAGTTGATGTTACTACAATGAGATATGGATTAACCAAAAACCCCATCTTTATCATATGAAAGTTTGGGATATTCCTACTTATGTGGAGTAGATTTAGTCAAATAAGCTTGAGGCTAAATTTGACAAGTGTCTATTTGGAGGATATCCTAAGGAAACTGTAGTATATCAGTTCTGCCATGTTTCAGAACAAAAGGTGTTTGTTTCAAAACTTGTTATATTTTTAGAGAAAGAGATTCTTCTAAGATAAGACAGTAGGAGCAAAATAGAAACTTCTGGAAGTTGAAGAGGCTCAAACAGATGCAAATCAATTGCCTGGACCCAAGAGTATTGTTCATGAAGATGAAACAATAGTTCAACCTTCTGACACATAAGAAGTTTATAAATCAGGTAGGATACCTCATGTTCTCGAGAGATACAAATTTCTTATGCGTGACTTAATGACATATTGCTCATAAAAGATGATGAGCCTACTATCTATGACGAGGTTTTGAAGAGTTTAGAATCTAACAAATGGCTTTAAGCTATGAAATACGAAATGGATTCCATGTATCAAAACCAAGTATAGACTTTAGTTAACCCACCTGAAGAGATAAAATCTACAAGGTGCAAATGGGTTTTCAAGAAGAAAACTGACATGGATGGTAATGTAGTTACCCATAAATCTAGGCTTATAGTTAAAGGTTATCATTAAAGGCAAGGTGTCAACTAAGTCGAAACATTTAGCCCAGTATCTATACTTAAATCTAATAGGATACTCCAATCCATTGCTGCTCATCATGATATAAGATATGAAAAATGGATATGAAGATGACTTTTCTTAATGGAAACCTAATCAAGGATGTGTATATGACACAACCTGATGGTTTCATATCTATGAATGGAGAAAAGGTATTCAAGCTTCAAAAATCCATTAATGGATTGAAGCACGCATCTAGGAGTTGGAATATTTAATTTGATGAGACAATCAAAGAGCTTAGTTTATCACAAAATCTAGATGATTTGTGTATGTATAAGAATGTTACCGGGAGTGCAATCATGTTCCTTATACTATATGTAGATGACATATTACTAATAGGAAACGATTTCTCAACTTTGCAATTAGTAAAAATTTGGTTAGCTAATAACTTCTCTATGAAAGAACTTAAAGAAGCAACTTATATTTTGGGGATAAGGATCTATAAAGATAGATCTAAGAGGTTGCTTGGTCTTTCTCAGTCTATATACATAGACAAGATGCTAAATAGGATTTCGTTGGTCATTTTTTTCCTCTTCTTCCAATTTTTCACTTGTTGATTCCTCCCATGCCTATCGAGGTGGCACTGAACTCAAACTCGCTTGACCTATGCTAGTCAATACATGTATCTTCTCATTGATCTCCTGTAGACTCATATTGGTGCAATGAATGATCTCTGCCCAAAATAAGTGATGGTGGTCGAAGAACTTGGGTAGAAGGATCATCAATCTACTTCGATCCACCTTAAAGTGCTCTACAATGGCAAACACCACGTATCCCATTCCAAGATGATTGCTCCACTTTCACAGAGTTACAGCAAGGTCATTCACATCATGCGTGGATGTGCATACCGAAATACTATGATCCATGCACCATAGTATGAAAAGTTCCTTCGTGGAACACTTATTGGTCTCTGATTTGTCAAAGACAAGCTGACACATAATTTGTGTAGCAGTAAGTGTTCATGGGACCAAATAATGTTGTTATGGGTATTTTTGTCATAAAACTGCTTAATACTAGTAAGTTCATGCTAGTATTGGGGGGTACAGAAATTGTCATATAGGTCGACGATGGAGGATTTAGGGAATCATCACATCTCGCACATGATCTCTGCTATTAATTCATATGCTCCCCCCCCACCCCCAATCTAAACCATAATTCTCTCGTGTTCTTGGGGTCAAAGGTCAAGGTCATGAAGAATTCTAAGGTAAGCTCTTTATAAACTAAAAATTGGAATCGAATGAACTGGCTCCACTGAATTCGCCCGGCTAGGTTCTCTAATCACTCACTTGACTCTATCATATCTAATGTATCAAAGTCAAAATATCTATGAGCTACAATTTGTCTAGATCAAAATAATCGAAAATGAGTACCTTACTTCTCGGTGTAGATAAGAAATGGTGCTCTGAAGTTTGTTGCTTGGTTCCTTCTCCGCCATCCCGCGACTAGTTATCATCTATATGACTCTTATCGGGCAGTCTGCTTAATGCGTGGCATGATCTTGGTAGCGGATTGGAAAATTTTGAGGATGAAAAATTCTAGAGAGATGTAAAAGCATTTGGATGTTGGAGTTTTAGAGAGATAAAATGAAAATGAAAGTGAAGGTGAAAGTTAAGTAAGAATTGAATATATAGGTGGCAAGAAGGATGAAAAGGAATAATTGTCTTTTAAAAATCGCGTCCTCCCCTTTTTGTGCATAGTTGCAGGCCACAATTGTGGTATATGGCATACCACCAAAAGGATCCTTAATTGCAGTCCACGATCTAGCGTCTATACCAAAATTCTTCTTTTTCTCTTTTTCCAATTCATTTCTCTTTCACTTCGTAATTCTTTTTCACTTCTCTTTATATGATTGTGCAATCTTCCCCATGATTCTGAAATCCTATTATTCTTTTTTCTTTTATTCAAAAATACTAAAAATAAACCTAACTATGAAATTCAACTAATCTAACAAAGTTCAATATGAAACTATTTTTTTCCAAGGGTTGCCTCCCATGTACTGCTTCTTTTAATGTTAGTAGCTCGATGCTCTTTTATGCTCAGGGTGGTTGGAATGAATTGCCTGATGGTAGCATGGCCACTAAGTACAAAGTCTGAATCTTCACTACCATATTACAATTACCACACATCCTTGTAATTTTCTTTGCCTCGCCTTCTCCTTCGCCAACACTTCTTTCGGAAAGCATTTGAAAGATCCTCGATGTCTTCCCATCCTCCTTGAAGTTCAGTTTTGTTATGATCCACTAGAGGTGAAGGAGTTCCGTACTCTCTCACAATCACCTTAAAGGTCAATTTATCCTTCCCTACTCACAGAGTTAGTTCACCCCCATCCACGTCAATCATTGAACATGTAGTGGCTAAGACCGGCGGTCTAAAAATCATCAGGTTATCCTCATCTTGACTAATATCCATAATATAGAGGTCATACAAAAGATAAATTTACTGACTTTTACCAGTACATCTTGTATTATTGTTATCGGTCTATGTGAAGTCCTTGATGGACTGAAAAAATAAAGTATGCACGATTTGGATAAAACGATAGATTTCATAACTTTTTAGAAATCAAAATTGCAGTGAAAGCAACATAACCAAATCAAAATGCATAGCCATACATGATACAGTATAAGGATAATAAACATAAGAATAAGGTGGTAGAAACTATATTACAGACTCCTTCGCTATAGCTTTAACTCCTCGCTGTGCTATCCTATCCTTAGTAATGTATCCTCTCCTAGAAGATATATCCTCTTCTTGTTATTGTATCCTCTTCTCGATATTATATCCTTGACCAATTCGATCTACCACTTTTTCTTCTTGGACAACTTGGTTAACAAGATCCTTTAGTGGGAAAGGAGAAGAAAACTTGAAGAGATTTTTTCCTTAGAAGAAAGTAAGCCAATTTTTTAGACTTTTCTCATGCAATTTTCGTCTACACCATGCAAGATAGGAGAGAGAGATTAAAAAATGCAAGAAAATCTTCTTACTCCTTCTCAATTTCAGTTTTTATCAAAAGAAAGAAGAGATTTGCATCACTTCATTCTTTAATCATTCATAAAGAAGCCAATAAATGAGAGTCTCGTCATTTGTGTTTAAGATGACTATATGAAAAGACAATTAACCTAAATGAGACATATCAAATTTGGTTTTGTGATGAAAGAAGGAAGATGGTCCATCGTAATGCACCTCTTTCTTATTTAATCCAATGAATGCTAATAGGTTACTTGCTATCATTAAATGGTTTAATGATGGTCTTTTATGCACATTTAGTCCATTAAAAATGAAATTCTACCTCCGTTTATCTTAAATAATTTTGTTTTAATTTAATTAATCTAATTAATCAAATCAAACCAAAGTCTAGCCCATTTCTAAATGTTCAATTTGGTTTCTAATTAACAATTAATTAGTGTAAGCCCAACATTCAATCATAGGCTTTAAAATCTCTATTTGTATTTCTTACTTTACTTGATAACCCTCCTAGAAGCCAAGTGGGGAATCTTATTGGACTTAGATAATTCAAGCTCCATTAAGCCCAGAATTAATTTAATCTCATTAGAATTAATTTTAGCTTATTAACTAAATGTCATTTCACTAAAGACAATTAGTTGAACTCTTGAATTATTAAATATTACGAGAACACATATTTCAAATAAGATGTCCAATTGCAAACCCTGTTATAAACCTTATTATAGCCATCCATAAAATAAAGGGTAAAATTAATGTTTTGCCCTTACATTGATCTTTCCTTATAGATATCCTATGTTACTCTATATAGTGATTAGCACACAAGATCTCATCTTGGAGTTAAGACTTGATAGATAGCTAGTCCATCAAACTACGGGAGCCAGTTTAATCACCAATTTCCATAAAACATCTAGAAGTAATGATATCACTATAAACTCTTTATTTGAGTGAATGTTCCCTGATAAATGTTTCAATTAATAATTCCAACATGCAGACACTAGATTAATACTCTATAAAAATCCATTCCAATTACATCAAGAATTATAATGAAACACATATGAGTTCACCACTCATTAAGATTGTGGTCCATAATAAACGAATGCTCAAGTTATATGTTTTAAGATTAAAGTAATGACCCAGTTTATTCTTAAAACATACTTGATTCCAAATTCATTTAATAGGGCCATTATCAATAGTCAACTACTATTATGAGATGAAACCCATCATTCCCTCGAAGTAAACTCCTTTACTTACATGGAGATAAATCGCAACATTACAGTCTAAACCATAATCAAGCGACAAACTTGATTATTCAACTGTGAATCCATTATTTTAGATTCTTATAATATACATATTTCCCATACATCTTTATGTCTATGTGTATTACTTACAAAAGAATCTCGATACCTTATGACTAGATATATAATGCTCATAAAAGCCAAACACTTCTATTTTTATTAATAATAAATATTTTCATTACAAAACTGTAACTGGAAGAAAATTAAGTTATAAGTTAATACACTTGCTTTCTAGGGCACTATATTTACATAACTCCATCAATCTCCCACTTGCCCTAAAGCAAGTTTGACATATCCCTCATTCCCATCCCTGCTAGGTAGCCCTTAAAGCTCTTTTGAGACAATGTCTTTGTGAACAGGTCAACAAGGTTTTTCTCTGTGGGAATCTTTACCACATTCACCTCTCCATGTTGTATTATCTCCTTTATGAGATGATACTTACAGTCAATGTGTTTGGCAGCTTTGTGGTTCCGAGGCTCTTTAGAATTAACCACTTCCCTACTATTATCACAATAAAGTGTAATGGCTTTTTTTGCCTCTCGAACTACCTCTAAATCATTTAGGAACTTCCAGAGCCAGACTGCTTCCTTTGCTGCTTCACAAGAAGCAATATTCTCAACCTCCATGGTCGAATCAGCAATACAAGATTGCTTGATACTCCTGCAGACTATGGCTCCACCTCTAAAAACAAATATAGAGTTAGAAGTTGATTTCCTTGAATCAACATTTGATTGGAAATCAAAATCTGTATATCCTGTCGAAATAAGATTACTTCCAGAGTAAACAAGCATTAAGTTCTTCGTCCTACAAAGATACGTCAATATACATTTAACTATAGTCCAATGCCCCATTCCTAGATTAGACTGAAATCTTCTTACTAATCCTACTGTGTAATAGATATCTGGTCTAGTACAAAGCATTGCATACATTAAACTTCTAACTGCTGAAGCATATGGAATGTTATGTATGCATTCAACTTCCTCTTAGGTCTTAAGTGCTTTCTCCTTTGAAAGTTTGATTCCATGTCTAGTAAGTGCGAAACCCCTCTTGGAATCTTGCATGGCAAACTTATTAAGCACTTTCTCAATGTCATTTAGTTGAGACAAGGCTATCAGTTTGTTCTTATGATCCCTTACAAGTTTGATCCCTAAAACATAGGTATCCTTTCCTAAATCCTTCATTGAAAATTGTTCATCAAGTCATCCCTTAATCTTAGATAACATTCCTACATCATTCCCAATGAGCAGAATGTCATCAACATACAGAATTAGAAAAATAACCTTTCCTTCTTGTATCCCTTTATAGAAACAAGGCTCATCTAGGTTTTGCATGAACCTATAGGATTTGATAGACTTATCAAACCTACTGTTCATGCTTGCTTAAGTCCATAAATGGACCTTTGTAACTTGCATACCTTATGGTCATTACTTGGCTCAACAAAACCTTATGGTTGGGCCATATAAATGGTCTCCTCAAGATGCCAAATAATAAATACGGTCTTGACGTCCATTTTCCATATTTCATAATCGAAATAGGCTATTATTGCTAAAAGAATCCTAATGGACCTAAGCATGGCAACTGGAGAAAAAGTCTCTTCATAGTCTATAACTTCTTTTTTAGTATAGCCTTTAGCCACCAATGTAGCTTTAAAGGTCACTACCTTTCTATCTGATCCTCTTTTCCTTTTGTAAACCCATTTACACCCTATGGCTTTTATACCTGGTGGTAAATCTGTAAGGATCTAGACTTCATTAGTGTACATGGAATTTATTTTTGATTCCATCGCCTTGAGCCATTTTTCTGCATCAATATCATTAATAGCCTGAGTATACGTAGTGGGATCTATTTCTTCTTTGTTTGAGATGGTAAGTAAGCCTTCTCCTAGACTTAGATACCTAACTGGTTGTCTCACAACCCCCCACAATGTCTAGGCACTACTTGATGTTCAGGCTGCACTTCAAATTCAACTCTTGAATCCATTTCAACATCTTATTCTGTTATATCCATATCAACTCTTGAATTGGATGAAATAGCTAACTCCTTCAGTACTACTTCACTTCTTCCTTTATGATTTCTCACAAATTCTTCCTCTAAGAAGATCTCATTTGACGACACAAATACCTTCTTATCTTGAGGACTGTTAAAATTGTACCCTTAATTACCAATAGGATACCCTACAAACAATACTTCTAACCTTGGTTCCATCTTCGTGGATTCAGGCCTTAGAACATTGACTGGGCAACCCTAAGTCCTCAAGTGCCATAATGAAGGAACTCGACCAGTCCATAACTCCCTAGGTGTTTTAGGCATTGATTTGGATGGAGCAAAGTTGAGAACATATGTTGTCGTTTGTATGGCATATCCCTAGAATGATTCTGGAAGGCTAGCATAGGACATCATCGATCTTACCATTTTCAATAGAGTCCTATTCCTCCTCTCAACTACACCATTTTATTGAGGTGTTCAAGGAACTGACAAGTTAGAAACAATTCCATTGTCAATTAAATATTGCTGGAACTCTCTAGATAAGTACTCACCACCTTGATCTGATCGAAGTTGTTTTAATGGCTAACCAAGCTACTTCTCAGCTTCGGTTTTGAATTCTTTGAACTTTTCAAAGGATTCACCCTTTTTATGCATCAAATACAAATAACCATGTCTTGAGTAATCATCTGTAAAGGTTATAAAGTATTCATAACCTCCTCTAGCTTGTACGTTTATGGGCCCACACACATCTATATGTACCAGGTCCAATATAGATTCAGATCTGTTTCCTTTAAAAGGAAGTGAGGCCTCAACCATTTTTCCTTCAATAGAAGATTCACAGGTGGGTAATGGATCATTATCCAAGACCGTAAGGATCCCATCCTTCACTAACCTATCAAGTCTTTTCTGATTGATATGACCCTTTCTTAAGTGCCATAGATATTTTGAATTAATGCCAGAGACATTAGATTGTCTTGGTTTTACCAATTTTGTGGTGTTTAGTACGCCTGTCATAGGTTCTATAAAGAACAATCCCTGTTTAATTGTTACATTACAAATAAAATCTCTATTCTCATATGTTGAAACAACATTTTCAAAATATAAGGAATAACCAGACTTTATTAAATAAAAAACAAAAATCATGTTCCTTACAATCATTGGCATGTAATAAACATCCTCAAAATATAACCTATGACCACTAGGAAAGTCTAAAATAACTGCTCCCACTGCTTCTACTGAAACATAGGATCCATCTGCTATCTTGACTTGAAACTAGCCTTTAGGTAGCCCTTTCCTTTAACGGAACCCCTGCAAAGAATTGCAAACAAGGTTAGTGACTCCTGAATCTAATTTTGGACCCCGATTTTTAAGTGGAATTTAGAAATAATAAGTAAAAAGAAATGAGTGTTTTTATGTATATGTTTAGGTATAAATGTATTTATACTTAAAGGAAAGTGATGAGGAAAGAATTGATGGATTTTGATA
>JAOSBN010025243.1:0-16896 GCA_027563595.1 Erythroxylum suave | reverse complement strand
AAAGGTTAGTCAAAACCACTTTGACATTCCTAAATATTTGAGTGGTCATGATGCGTTGCTAGACGCCAATCTTGATCTATGATCATAAATTGTTTAATTGGAGAATTAAAGATAAATTAAAAGGAGTTTTAATTTATCTAATTCTAATTATAGAATTTATAATCATTGCTAACATATTTTGGGATCCTAATGGGTCTCACATAAAGAATCGGTTGAAGAGAGCAAAGTTAATTTAATCAAGTTGGACTTGATTATAAAGTTTAAGAAACTTTATGATTAAATATAAGATATTTAATAAATAAGGATTAATATGAGATATTGAATCTTATATGGACATAATTGGTATTTAATTAGAATTAGTTGTAATTCTAATTAAAGTTTTATTGAAAACAGTTAATTTTAATTAAATTACTAAAATGTCCAAAGCTTATTATAAATAGGATTAAGCTCTATGGAGCTAGCACTTCATGCTTCACCCTCTCTGTAAGAGTTACAAAGTTTTATCAAATCATTCTGTGGATATCGTTAAAGGGAGGACATTTGTGCAGCTACGCTGGTTAAGACAAATCAATTTCAAGAACGGTTCAAGGGATACGACAAGATAAAGATCAAGCTTCAGAATAAGGTACGAATTAAATTTTTGCTTTTATTATGATTTTTGTTAATCATTTTACAGAATTAAATAGATCTTGGTCTTTGGGAAATCAAAAGTCACAAAAAAGTTTTATGATTATTCCGTTATAGTCGGGATCAGATCTTGACCCAATTTTCCAAACAGTGGTATTAGAGCAATCTTTAATTCTATGATTTGATTAAATATGAGTGATTGTTATTGATTGGATAATTTTGGAATTGAAAAATCAAATGTGATCTGGTTCTCGAACAAACACTAAAAAGAAAACTCAGATTACGTATTCTGGAAATTTGTTCTTTTACTTTGGGTTTGTGTTTCAGAAATTCGCTTTAAGCATATATGAGGTTTGCTTTGTTCTAGAAATTGAAACCAGAAGATTAAGAATCCTAAAATTGTTCTAGAATTCTTAACTCGTATTGAAGTGGTGTGATTGGTCATGCCTATATGGACTATTTCTGGTTCTTATGTTTTCTATGAGTTGCGTCTTTAAATTTAGCGTCTAGAATAAAGCTATACAGCATATAGAGAATGGGCGTGTTTGCGAAATCTGGATTTTGTGGTTTTTTGAAATTCAATTGAGCATGTCCCTTAGGTTTAAGAAACTCATAACCAACCTAAGCATTTTCCTTTTTAACTTTTTTTCTTTGCTTCTGCACTTTTTTTTGATTTAAAATTTGTTTTCTCTCCCCCATGCATTTACTGGGTTTCAAAAACCCATGGACTTTCTGGTTGGGTCTTTTGGTTTGTGATGTTGGTGTTGTTGCTTGGTCATCGAAGAGTCAGTCTATAAGATGTGGTCAGCAGCGGTGTGGGACGTTGCTGTCGATGACGGTGAAGATTTCCCCCAGTAGTGACAGTGACAGGTACCCTCGCTGGCGACAGTCGCCCTCGCTGGAGACGGTTGCCTTCGCTGGAGCGACTGTTGCACATGGTTGGGGTGTTTTGCGTACCAGAAGCCAACGTTTGTGGCAGTGCAAGGTGGTGACTTCTGTGCAGCACAGACGCAATAGTCGGCGGCTAGGTTTTGGCCTCTTTGTTTTTAGGGTTTTCTTAAACATAAAGAAAGGGGGTGTTTGGCAATTGGTTTAAGAGTGGGCTTGTTTGGCTTTATGCATATCTTATCTAAGTCTAGAATAGGCTTATTCTAGTCCTAGAATAAGACTTGTTTGGTTTTTGGATTATAGTAATGCAATAATTAGTTTGGAATAAAGTATTCCAACATATATTTCAAACATATTTTTTAAAATTATTTTAAAATCTAAAAATCAATTCTAATATTAAGATAATTATTTTTCTTAATTTGATTAATATTAATAATTATATTGATTCCTAATTAATTAATTAGAAAAGTAGTTTCTAAAATAAGGATTAATTAGTTTCAATTAGATTGAAATTAATTAATTAGACTTCTTAAACTTAAGAAAATTGTTTTCTTAGATAATTGAGAAAATTGTTTCTTAATTAAATCTATTTATTTTTATTTGATTAAGATAAATTAAATTCTTAATTTTATTTGTTTAGAGAATTATTATTTAATTTATTTAAAAATTGTTTCTTTATTTATAAAATTTTAGTTCCATGATTTATTAGAAAGGTCATTATCTTGATTAAATTTTGAAAAGTGTTTTCATTTATTTATCAAGAAAATGAGTTTTTAAATATTTTTGAAAAATAGTTTTCTAATCTATTAACGAAAGAATTTCTAATTTATTAAGAAATCAATCTCTAAATAAATAATATAAAGACTTTCTTAATTTAATATGAAAGTGTTTTATTTAATTTTGAAAGTAGTTTCTTTTAATTTTAGAAAATAGTTTTCTAATTAAGAAAAAACAATTTCTAATGAGATTAGAAATAGTCTTCCAATTAGATTAGAATATGTTGCTTATATAATTTTGAAAAAGAAGTTTTTCTAAATTATAATGAGTAAGAAGAAAAATTTATTGCAAATTGTTTTCAATTAAATTTTATCAAAGGAGTTAAGATAATTGGAAATAGTTTTCAATTGGATTTGAAAATCGTTTTCAAATCAAATTAAATATCTATTTAGAATAAGAATTTAATTTATTTAGGAATCAATAGTTTTAATCTAATTTAATTTTCCCAAGGAGTTGGAAATGTTATTTTAGATTATGAAGATCAATAACTAGAATCAAATGAAGCTGGATATTTTATGAAGATATTTTGATTATGGGTGCATAAATTGCATACTTTATTTATATGGTTGATTTATATATTGGATGCATGATATATTGTATGTTTTATATGTGTGATATTTTGTATGCAATTTATATTTGATGAGACAAATGAAATTAAATCCCTCGTTAAAATATTAAATACATGTTAAGAACGTAATTGTTGCCTTCTATTGTTATAAGAATGAACCAGAGTTTTATTTATAGTTGGCTTGTTGAGCAAATTCAAGGTCGTTTTAACCCGAACATGTTTAATCTTATGACATGGGGTTTTACTTAACTAAATTTGTGTGATTTGGATTAGCAAACTCATGGTCACATGAATTTAGAGGCAAGGTTAGGAATAATATATAAAATATATTTTGGCAAGAGTTGTCACCTAACGGATTTAGAAGTCACATGAGATGTGATTGATAAAGTTGTTATCTATCTAATTTAAGGCTAGTTTGCTTGTTGAGCAAACTAAAGGTCAACTATACTTGAATGGGATCTTAGCCCACTAGAAAGATTAGAGTAATATTTCCAAAAAGTAGTGAGGGCTATTATTTCGAATAAAATAGTGGGAGTAACTAAATGCATGATTAAAGTCCTAATCTTATTTGGTAGTCATGGTATATAATTGATTACTTGCTTTTCTTACATTTATATTTTGTTCTTAGTGTAATTTACCTTATTTAGTATAGTTAATACTTAACGAACTCAAGTTCTTGGAAATAGGATATGTTTGAGAAGCCTTCTCAGAAGATAGAAAGAAAATTGTATGTCCATTATGTTATTATGCTATAATCCCAATTGAGGATTCGGTGACAAAGTTTTAGAGCTATGTCAAAATCATATATATAACAAAATGTATTGACATTTTGAGTTGATTAATGTCTTGTAAACTTTGAAGACAACATGTAAAATGTATGTTAACACCATGATAGCAAAATGTAAAGGGTTGTAGGAAGTTGAGCTAAAAGGTATAGTACCTTGATGAAATTATTCCACTTAATTTATCCTACTAAAAACATAGTTACGGACTACAATTAAAGGCTCATCAACAATATGATAACAGTTGTCATTAGAAGAAATTTATTGCATGACTTTTCTTGCCTATATTTGATATGATAAAGATTATATGTATTTCTGATCTATGCTTATGAGTATTTGACACTGGATTTAGATTCACTATTATTGTAATGTTTAATGCATGGTTAGAAAGAGGTTGTTAAGTAAAAGTAGTTAATCCAATTTTATACAAAAAGTTTGTATGTGTTGGATCAAAGGAAACTTATGCTTAACATTAACAGCAAGAATTAAAAGTTGGATGACTGAGACAATTCTTTTACGCCATATTGGTTAAATCAACATAATGAGAATAAAAAAGTTACATACTAGGATATATGTATCCTTTTGATTATGAATTGTATGGAACTTGTGAAATTTGTAAAGCTGAAGAATAACCAAATCAACCTTTGGTGAAAGGATGATGATGGTATTGAATTGCTAAATCTTATACATGTGATGTATTGGATGTAATAACAATTCATAAAAGGATAATATAATATTTCATTATATTGCTAATGACTTTATATGATATAATCATACATATTAAATGAAATGATGATTTAAAATTTTAAAAAGTTCAAACTGTTTAAATCTAAGTAGAAATTAAGCATTGAGTATGTTGAAGCACATCAATGTGAACTTTGAGACAAGTTCTATATTTTCAGTTGTTTAAAGGAAATGAGATTCTCTAGTAAATACCTTCATAAATAAATTCATAAAAGTATGGATTTATGTAAGGAGGAAAATGCAATATGAGATATCGTAGGATGCAATATTATTTCTTCTATAGCTATATTTAGTACTATGACATACCTTCTATAGTTCCAATTGAATCAATTATCAAGATTTCACATTAGATACGAAATGCTAGGTCTTTGAAATAGTTATAGCTAGTGATTTAAGGATGTGATGCTTAGCTGAAGCATAT
This sequence comes from Erythroxylum suave, assembly GCA_027563595.1. Classification (NCBI taxonomy): domain Eukaryota; kingdom Viridiplantae; phylum Streptophyta; class Magnoliopsida; order Malpighiales; family Erythroxylaceae; genus Erythroxylum; species Erythroxylum suave. The sequence continues at coordinate 12,089 of JAOSBN010025243.1, read as the reverse complement.
ATTATCCATTTAGTTTAGAACTAAATTGGATAATAAAAGGTTATCAGATATCCAAGAGATTGGATATAATCTTACAGATTCATTAAACAAATTGTTTGATTTAACATATACTTATAGGAAAATGGTTCTTAAGAAAAGAAGTAGAAGCAAGAAGGAATTTGAAATGTTCAAATCTCATAAAATTACATCCAATTGGAACTAGTGCCTTTAATGATACATTTGATATATAGTTAAAAGGCTACAAGATATTGAAAGATTCACTTTCAAGATGAATTCAAAGTGTTTGTTTTGGAGATCGTTGTGAATTTATCACGTCTATATGAAGTTAGTGGGAGTATAGCTGTCCTCTTTAGTGGGAGTATGTGGAGACATATTGCTCATAGAGAATAACAGTTTTAACTTTCAATTATTGAACACATAGTTGTCCAAGAACAACTCATGTTGGATATGAAAAGGTAACAACGTAATTCTGGGAATTAGATCTATATAGATATGTTGGACATTGTTAAGTTATTCTAAGTCCAAATGCATAGATAATGTACTAAAGACATTTAGTATTTAAGATATCAGATACTTATGAAGTATTAAAGATCTCTATTACTCTATGTATGAGTTGATATTTGAGTTCAAGATAATAAGGATATAACTTTAGAAGTAAATCCTAGCTAAGGTTTATTTACTTAGAACAATACGATTAGAAAGGTTCCAATGTAGCAATTGTTGTTAATTGAGCCATAATACATTTTCATTTAGTGGAAATGGTTAATTGGATCAACCAGATCTTTAATGAACTTGATATAGTTTCTTTGCATTGTTCAAGATAGTAATGTACTATAGAACATTAAAGCCACTGGGCATAATAAGGAACTAATGTCTCATCAAAGACCTAAGAATGTGTTTAGGAAAATTTTCTTAATTATGATGACAATTAATATGGGAGTTGTAAGACTCAAGAAAAGGCTCACTATAGAGAATCTTGTAGAATTCTCCCATTAAGCTAGTAGTAGAATAATCATCATATAGTGATATGACATGAGATACTTAAATGATTGTCTTAGTGCAAGTAGGAGATTGTTGGCTTATGCCCTACAGCCAATCGCTTTGGTTGTAGTTTAGTGACAAATTACTTAAAGGCATTATTTATCTTGTACATGTTTAGATTTATATGATAAAGTCCATCGAATAATTGTATATTGCAAATGAAATTATAATGAGATTATAATTATAAGATTCATATTGCATTTATGTATTATTACTAAATGTTGCTAGGCATTGTTCTATTAGGATTGTACATTAATAGAACATAAAAATACTAACATACGTTGTGTTTTTTCCTTATGAAAGGAAATAGTCGATCTCATAGGCTAAAGTATAGAGATACTTAAATAAATGTGTAGGTACTTGTTAGAGAACAATTTCACTGAACAAACTCGATATGAGAAATCCATTTGGAATATTACTTGTATATTTATAGAATTCTTATTGTGATGATTGTATAAGTGATCCTTTGACTTGAGATCACCAAAGTTATCTTGTATAGGGATTGCTATTTTTTGATACTATCTATGACCTATTTAATCAATGGTTATTCAATCAATAGTCATTGGATGTAGCATGAATTATATGGAGATAGTTGTGTGATCAAGATAAGATTCATCACCCTAAAGTAATTTAGGAAAATGTTCTGTTGTTCTCGATTAATATTGATTTGGGAAATCCTTGGTCAAGGTGGAATGATATTTTGTAAATAGTTTACAAATATCATTACTTGAATCAATAGCTAATGGCGGAGAACTAATATGATTGGACCCAAAATAGAGTAGACATTAATTCCATGCTCTATGTCTAATTGGAACATTGATTGATGAAAGGATTGAATTATATGGAAAAATTAGGCATGGAATGGTTAGTCAAAACTACTTTGACATTTCTAAATATTTAGGTGGTCATGATGTGTTGCTAGACGCCAATCTTGATCTATGGTCATAAATTGTTTAATTAGAGAATTAAAGAAAAATTAAAAGGAGTTTTAATTTATCTGCTTCTAATTATAAATTAGAATTAGAATTTATAATCATTGCCAACATATTTGGGAACCTAATGGGTCTCACATATAGAATGGGTTGAAGAGAGCAAAGTTAATTTAATCAAGTTGGACTTGATTGTAAAGCTTAAGAAACTTTATGATTAAATTTGAGATATTTATTAAATAAGGATTAATATGAGATATTGAATCTTATATGGGAATAATTGGTATTTAATTAGAATTATTTGTAATTATAATGAAAGTTTACTTGAAAATAGTTAGTTTCAATTAAATTACTAAAATATCCAAAGCTTATTATAAATAGGCTTAAGCTCTATGGAGCTAGCACTTCATGCTTAACCCTCTATGTAAGAGTTAAAGAGTTCTCTCTACTCATTCTGTGGATATCGTTAGAGGCTGAACATTTGTATGGCTATGGTGGATAAGACAAATCGGTAATGGGAACGATTCGAGGGATATGATAAGATAAAGATCAAACTTCAGAATAAGGTACGAACTAAATTTCTTCTTTATTATGATTTGTTTTAATCATTTTATAGAATTAAATAGGTCTTGGTTTTTGGAAAGTCAAAAGTCACGAAAAAGTTTCGTGATTATTCCGCTATAGTCGAGATCAGATGGCTAACTTGTTGGAAAATTGGGTCGAGATCAGATCTCAACCCAATTTTCCAACAAGTTAGCCATCTATTAATATAGTTTATTCGATAACAATCGGACATGATTTCTGTCTCAAGTAGTGATATAGCCTAAGCCAAGACTTAATTTCAATCCAGATTTTGAAATGCTTAGAGAAAGAATTAAAAATAGATTTTTCACACAATTTGTATCCCTATGTATCTAGTTTACTCCAAGTCAATAATCATTCGTTTTGGATAATTACAAAATAAATTAAGTGTAAAACACAAAAGTGTAATCAGTGAACATTGCCACATTTTCCAGCACCCATCATCCAATTTTCTAGATTTTGCACCTAACATAACTTATACAAAGATCATTTTTCTTACTTCATTACTCTTCATTCTTAACTCCATTTCAACTCACTATCATCCATAAACAAATTATAGTCTATGATTGATCATGAACACAAATAACATAACATACATATATATACACATTCATCATCAACTTCCTATACATATTCAACTTCATTTCCATTTTCATTTCACTATCACTTTAATTCTTCTCATCTCAAGATACCACAGTACTCCCTTTCTTTATCTCCAGACTCATTTTATTTCATTACAAAAACACCCAAGGAGATTCACATTAATTTATCAGGAAAACATAACAAAAACCCATTATGTATCCAATATTTCTGCACTTTTTCCTACACCCAGTACTTATTTTCAAGTCAAGATTTGAAACTCTTAAAGATAGAATTTGAATTAAATGTCTCATGAAAAATGTAGCAGTATGTCTTTAATTGAATTCAAATCAAGAATTGTCTTATTTGGATAACTACAGAACAGGTTATGGCTAAAAGACAGAAGCTTACTCAGTGGAAATGTTATAACTACCATTTTCCAGCACCTCTTCATCACCATTTAGTCTGTCAATTCTTCCTTAAAACAACTCATAAATACCATTAATACATTAAAATAGAACATATATCTATTTATTGTAAACTCAACATTACACATATCTCAACTCCTCTATCATGATCATTAAACACTAAACTATCATCATATATGTTTCATTTAGCAAAACCATGAAGATTAACAAGCTACTTACTTGATTTATCTTCAAATCCTTCAAAAACACACCAACCCTAGCTTTCCCATGTCTCTTACGACCATCATCATTCTAGGGTGGATTTGGTTGGATTTTTTTGGGAGAAATGAAGAAGAGAGCAAGTTAAGTAGTAAGTGAAAGATTATAGGGTTAGGTTTAACATATGTATGGAAATTAGAGAAGTAAAAACATGAAGAAAAGAAGAAGATGAAGCTCACGAAGAGAGGGAGAGAAAATAAAGTGAAGGAAAAAATTTAATTTGGTCTTTCAAATAAAAACAGTGAAGCTTCGTGAGTGGGGGCGTGGTGGCAAGTGGTGGTGACACTTGTCACCTTCCTATAGCCCCATTTGGACCCCTTTTAAAAAACTAGTCCATTTAACTCCAATTTCTAGTCCAATTGTCTCCAAATTTCAATGACATATGTCATTAAACCCAAATGTCATTTATAAAAATTTTCATTTCCATTTGACTCTTGATTCTATCACTATTTATCAATTCTCTTGCCACTGGGTATTTTTCCTAATTCAAAATTTACTCAAAAATTCATGGATTTTCTAAATTTCAACAAAATTTCAAAATCAATACCTATACACACCAAGTCAATTTTCAATACATATAAACAATCATATATACAATTTTCAATTCACATTTATAACAGTTATACCTAGAATGTTAACGAATGCATGTACAATTATTTTCATGTGCAAAACTCAATAATCACGTGTATGTGCATATCATCTAATGCATGAGCATGAAATGCATTTTCAAATTTCTTAATAATCTCTCATATTTACAATTCTAGCCTCAACATGGGTAAAGAATGTTACAAAATCTATGGAAACGAGCAATTTTGGTGCGAAAAGTGCCTGCTGACTATGCCAACATGTTATTTTTCCCTCTGAATGCATCACAATAGGATGTTTTCTCCATCAAAGGTGCCCAGCGACTGTGCTAACAAGTCTTTTCCCCAAGTAAGGCAAGCCAACAGTCTAATTTAACTTGTGCCAATGGACAACTTTTCCTACTGAAGGTGTCAAGGGACCAAGCCAATGTGTTGTCTTTCCCACCAAATATGTTCCAACGGGCAAATTTCTTGAAGAAAGAACCTACTAAACATGTCAGTTCGTTGTTTTTCCTACCGAATATGTGCCAACGAGCTATTTTTTCCATTGAAGGTCTCTAATAACCATGCTAGTGGGCAATTTTCCCATCAAAGATACACCAATGGGTTTCTTTTCTCATCAAAGGTGCATAGCAACCTCACTTATATGCTCTTTTTTCCATAAAAACTATAAGAGTAGTTTTTCTGCAAATGACGCCCAACTACAACACCGATGTGACATTTTCAACATCGAAGGTGGCAAGTGACTGTGCCAACTTGTTCTTCTTCTTAACTAACGTGTGCTAATGGTTTGTTTTCTCACTTAAGATGTGTCAGTGGACTGGTTTTTCTAGTAAAGGTGTTAAAGGACCATGCCATTGTGCTGCTTTTCCCACTGAATATACTCCAACGACCTACTTTCTCACCAAAGGTGCTTGCTGACCTTGCCAACTTGTTGAATTTCCCTCCAAATGGGTGACAACGGGCCGCTTTCTCTATCGAAGGTGCCCAGTGACATTGCCAACTTGTTTTCTTCCCAAGTAACATTTGCTAACATTCTGTTTTCTCATCTAAGGTGTGTCAATGGGTGGTTTTCCTATCAAAGATGTCAAAGGACCATGCCAGCATGCTACTTTTCCCACCAAATATGTGGCAAGGGGCTATTTTCTAAATCAAGGTGTCATTGGCTGTGCCAACATGTTGTTTTTCCCTCCAAATGTATGGAAACTGGTTGTTTTCTCCACCAAAGGTGCCCATTGACTGTGTGTAACTTATTGTTTTTTTGAACTAACGTGTTCCAACATTCGATTTTCTCACATAAGATGTGCCAATTGGCATTTTTTCCTATCGAATGTGCCAAAGGACAATGTCTATATGTTGTTATTCCCTCCAAATGTGTGACAATTAGTTGTTTTCCCTATCTAAGGTGCCTAGCGACTGTGCCAACTTATTTTTTCCAAGTAACGTGTGCCAACAGTCTGTTTTCTGATTTAAGATGTGCCAATAGGCAATTTTTCCTACTGAAGGTGCCAACAAACCTTAGGAATGTGCTACCTTTCCTAATAAATATATGCCAACAAGCTATTTTTTCACTAAAGGTGACTGTTGAGCATGTCAACGTGTTGTTTTCCCCTTCAAATGTGTGACAACGGGCTGTTTTCTCCACCAAAGTTGCCAGTGACTATGTAAACTTGTTTTTCTGAAATAACGTGTGTCAGCAGTCTGTTTTCTCATCTAAGGTGTGCCAATGGGTAGTTTTTCCTACTAAAGGTGTCAAAGGACCATGCCAATGCATGTTTTTCCCATCAAATGTGAGCCAATGGGCAATTTTCTCACAGAAAGTGCCCACTGACCATGCCAGCAGGTTGTTTCTCCTGCCAAATGTGTGCCAACGAGTTGTTTTTACCATTGAAGGCCCTCAATGACCATACCATTGGGCAATTTTCCCATCGAAGATGCTCCAATGGGTTTTTTTTCTCACCAAAGTGCATGGCAACCTCACCTATAGGCTCTTTTTTCCACCAAAACTATGAGAGCAGTTTTTTCTACAAATGGTGCTTAGTGAAACCACCAACAGGCTACTTTTTCTCCTGATGTTGCTAAGAAACTGTGCCAACTTATTGTTTTTCTCAACTAGTGTGCATCAACAGTTTGTTTTCTCACGTAAGATGTGCTAGGAGGCTGGTTTTGCTAGCAAAAGCGTTAAAGGACCATGCTAGCATGTTGCTTTTCTCACTCAATATGTGCCAATGGGTTATTTTCCCACTGAAAGTGCTTATTAACCATGCCAACGTGTTGTGTTTTCCCTCAGAATGTGTGACAATGGGCTATTTTCTCCAAAGAAAGTTTCCAACGATTGAGCAAGTTATTTTTTTCCAAGTAACGTGTGTCAACAATTTGTTTTCTTATTTAAGGTATGTTAATAAGCAGTTCTCCCTATCGAAGGTGCCAAAGGACCATACCAATGTGCCGTTTTTCCCACCAAATGTGTCCTAATGGGCAATTTTCTCCCAAAAATTGCCTATTGACCATGCTAATGGGTTATTTTTACCATTGAATGTGTGCCAACGGGTTGTTTTCCTATTGAAGATGCACCAATGGGTTTGTTTTTTAACCAAAGGTCCATAACAACATCATTTATAGGCTTTTTTTTACAAAAACCATGCGAGTAATGTTTTCCACGAATGGTGCTCAGCAATAGTACCAATGGGCTAATTTTGCCACTAAAGGTGGCATGCAACTATGTCAATTTGTTGTTTTTCTCAACCAATGGTATGTTTTCTCACCTAAGATGTGCCAGTTGGTTGGTTTTCACAGCAAAGGTGATAAAAGGCCATACAAACGTATTGCTTTTCCCATGAACTATGTGCCAACAAGTTTTTTTCTCATTGAAGGTGCCTGCTGACTATGCCAACTTGCTATTTTTCCCTCCGAATGTGTGACAAGGGGCTATTTTCTCCATCGAAGGTGCCCAGTGAGTGTGCTAACTTGTTTTTTTTCCAAGTAATGTGCGTCAACAATCTGTTTTCTCACCTGATGTGTTACAATGGGCAGTTTTTCATACCAAAGGTGCCAAGGAACCTTGCCAATGTGCTGCTTTTCACTTTGAATGTGTGTCAACAGGCTGTTTTCTCCACTAAAGGTGCCCATCGACTGTGTCAACTTGTTTTTTGTGAACTAACATGTGCCAATAGTCTGTTTTCTCTTTTATGGTGTGCGAATAGGTAGTTTTTCCTAACGAGGTGTTAAGGAATCTTGCTAACATATTTCTTTTCCCCTCGAACATGTTCCAATGGGCTATTTTCTCACTTAAGGTGCCCGTTGAGCATTCCAACATGTTGTTTCTCCCTTTGAAGGCGTGAGAATGGGCTGTTTTCTTTACCAAAGGTGTCTGGAGACTGTGCCAACTTGTTGTTTTTCAAAACTAATGTGTGCCAACGATCTGTTTTCTTATCTAAATATGCCAATGGACAGTTTTTCCTACTGAAGGTGCCAAAGGACCTTGCGATTTGACATTTTTCCTACTATAAGTATACCAATGGTCAAGTTTCTGATAGAAAGTGCCCACTAACCATGCCAATTAGTTGGTTTTCCCATTGAATGTGTGCCAATGGGCTACTTTTCTCATTGAAGGCCTACAGTGGCCATATCAACAGGTAGTTTCCCATTTAAGATGTGCCAATGAGTTTGTTTTCCCACCAAAGGTGCATAGCAACCTCATCTATAGGCTCTTTTTTTCACCAAAACTGTGAGAGTAATTTTTCCACAAATGATGCCCAATGACAGCACCAGTGGGCTTTTTTTGCCGCTGAAGGTGGCAAGTGACTGTACAAACTTATGTTTTTCAACTAACATACTTCAACAATCTGTTTTCTCCCCTAAGATGCATTAGTGGGCTAGTTTTCTCAGTATAAGGTGTCAAAGTCTCATGCCAACATGTTGCTTTTCCCACTCAATTTGTATGAACGGGTTATTTTCTCATTGAAGGTGCCCACTGACCATGCCAACATGTTGTTTTTCCCTTTGAATGTGTGACAATGGGCTATTTTCTCCATCATAGGTGCCCAGTGAAGGTGCTCGTGAATGGGCTATTAATTAATTTTCTACGATCTATTATATTTGGTTGACAAGCGTCAGATGCAATGACTAATACATGGTTCGACTAATAAGGTTAATGGTATGAAGGGAACAAGAATGATGTTGTCATGTTCACTAAAAATTATTTCATTTGGTTATAATGACATCTGGTTTGAATTTCCTAGTAATTCAATTAATAAAAAAAATAATATATTGATTTTAAAATTGTTTCCAATTTAGTTTTATTTATCTACCAAATTTAAATTAAAGATTAGTCATTCCCAAAAATTAAGCAAATGAAGAACAATTGCATATATAAGTGAGAAGATAAATTTTTCATTTTGTATGATTTATTAGGAATACCTCATATATATTAATCAATTAAGAAAATGAAGAAAGTAAAGAGATTGCTTTGATTTTGGCGACGATGTGAAAATTTGGTGGCAAATTATCTACCACTTGCGACTAAGTGTGGTGGTTCGTCGCTAAAATGGTCTTCTGCAACTAAACATACTCCATCACAGAAACCCTTAGTTATTTAAATTAAATGTATCTTTTTATACATATAATAAGGTTAATGGTAGATTAAGGGCTAAGGGTATATGTTGTCATGTTAGTGATGAATTTGGTAAAAATGAAATGTGGTTTGCATTCCTTATTAATTCACTAATAACAAAAAGAAGATACTACATTTTAAAAATTTTCCAATATTTTGTTTATTTACCAAATTTAAATTAAAGATTAGTAATTTTGAAAAATGAAGCAAATCAAGAACATTTGCATATATAAATGCAAAAGACAAATTTTTCATTTTGTTATTTGTAATAGGAATACCTCATATATATTATTCAATTAATGTAAAGAAAATGCTTGGCGACGTTATGTATAACTGGTAGCAAATTATCTACCATTGGCAAACATAGTTTTGTTCGTGGCAAAAAGGTGAACAGGTTAAAAAAATAAGTGGGATGACATTGTTTTGCTCGCATTTGTTTTAGCAAATGCTAGAGCTTTTCCCTCCCTCCTATTTTCATTGAAACTTTGCTATTGAAGCTGAACCGACCCTCTTCTCTTTATCTACCTTCTGTCCTACTTCTTTTGTATCTCAAATATTGTACTCTTCATCTACCTTCTCAGCTTTTGCTTGTTCTTTGACCTCTTCGAGTTATCTCACCGCTTCCCATAGTCAAAGATGAGTCCAATTGTTTATGTCATTTGTTAACCAATGTGAAACCCTAACTGTGTTCACCTTTTTTTTGTTTCATGTTCAATTTTTGGGCTAGTTGATGATTATGTATAGGGCTCTTTTTTTTAGATTCTGTCTTCCTTTGTCTGATTGGAGCCAAAATCTAAGAATTTATATGGCATCTTCAAGTATATTCTCCCTGCCCACCACATGCTTGACAAAAGCCCTCTGTTGTTTTTTGTTAGATTCCTTATGCTATGGTTTACATATTCCTTGTCAAAGTTTAAAGGAAGCTCTTGCATGGTACAGAGAGATTGTTTTGTACTTAAAATTGTCAGGTGTTGCAATCTTCCTTATTTTTATTCTCCTTGCAGTTTGTGATTGCTATCAATGCTTCCTTTAGTCATTTACCATGATTGTAGAACCAGGACTGACGTCAAAATGAGCCCTAAAAGTTTATGATCTCAGTTCATTTATAAAAGAATTTGAAACTCTTAGAAAATGAGTTATCTTTTTTATTATATAGCTAGATGGATAAAAGTTAGATGTCTCATCGAAAATGGTCAACTGAATACATAGAAGGAGATAAGAGTTTCCTGCAATTTGTAAAACATAAAATGGGTGATGAATGTAGTATTCATTGTCCATCATCGATTGCTTAAATGTCGACTTCCAAAGTCCAGATGTAATATATAATCACTTGCTAGTCCGAGGCATAGATAAATTCTATACTCTATGGCTTTATCATGGTGAACATAAGGAACCAAATTATGGTAAAAGTGGTGGTACATATTGTGATAACAGTAACAATAATGATGTGGATGATTATGATGTGAATGACGATGGTGGTGATGAGATTGAGGAGATGTTAGACGATTGCCATAATTATATGGAGGCTATGAATGAAACCAGAAAGCCTAACATAATTGGTAGTATTACAGAAGATAATTTTAGGAAGTTATTAAAAGTTTCTCAAGAAAAATTGTATCCGAGGTGCTCAAATTTCTCACAACTATCATTTGTTATAAAGTTGTTGCATTTGAAGGTTTATAATAAATAGAGTAACAAGTACTTTGACATGTTAATTGACTTACTGAACAATACATTACCTATTAGACATCTTGTGATGAAATCTTACTATTATGCAAAGAAACTATTAAGGGACCTTAGATTGGGATATATTTCAATCCATGCTTGTAAGTATGACTGTGTTTTTTTTTTGGAAGGAAAGTAAAGATGTTTAGGAGTGTTTTGTTTATGGTACATCAAGGTGGCAAATGGATGATGGGAGATGGAAAAGATATCGAATAAAATCCTTTGGTACTTCCCTATTAAACCATGATTACAAAGACTTCTTATGTCAATGAAAATAGCCATAGATATAAGGCGGCATAAAGAGAAATGCATTGATGATAACATTAAGCGTCATCTAGCAGACTCAATGACATAAAAAAATGATAGAATGTTTCCATGGTTTACATAAGATTGTCATAATGTTCAACTTGGATTAGCCTCAGATGGATTTAATCCTTTCGATAATACAAGTACTTCATATAGTATGTGGTCGATAATTCTAGTCCCATACAATTTACCTTCATGCAAGTGTATGAAAGAGCCTTTTATGTTTTTATTTTTGCTTATTCCAAGACCTACTGCTCCTGGTAAGGACATCGATGTATACATGCGACCATTAATTGATGACTTAAACTATTTATAGAAATTTAGATTACAAACTTGATGTTTTTGAAGGCAAAATGTTTATAATGCATGCTGTTGTTTTGTAGACTATAAATGATTTCCCAGCTTATAGGAATATGTTTGGGTGGAGCACTAAAGGGTATATGGCTTGTCCTGTGTGTAACCATCAAATATATCCAATAAGGATATGAAGTAAAATATTTTATAGGGGTCATATTTGGAACATGCACATAGATGGCGAAGAAGTAAATTGTTTAATGGCACAATAGAATTGGGTGAAGCTCTGATGCAGTTATTAAGTGATGATATTGTTTACCAGTTATCACATTTGGGTAACATTACACCAGGAAAACACCTAAGTAATAGAAAACGAAAAAGAAATGATGTCGAATTGAATTGGACAAAAGCATATTTTTCAACTTGCAATATTGGGAGGAATTACTATCGAGGCACAATCTTGATTTCGTGCACATTGAGAAAAATATTTTTGACTCCATTTTAGGTACTGTTATGGGAATTGATGGGAAAACCAAAGACACAATTAAGACTAAACTTGATTTAGAATACATGAATATTACAAAGGACTTGCATTTAAAAAGAAGAGATGATGGGTCATATGTTATTCCCCCTGTTTGTTATAACATGTCAAAAAGTGAGAAACAATCACTCTGTCATTTCCTTCAACCAGTCAAATTTTCTAATGGGTACACATCAAATATAGGTCGTTGTGTGAATGTTAAACAGGGAA